>OY757929.1:62585909-62600909 GCA_963585895.1 Sepioteuthis lessoniana | reverse complement strand
ATTGCATCATCGAAGCTTGTCTTCGAAGCTTCCTATTATTCATAGGAGGTGTATTGAGAAAGTTACTGGATTTTCTTACTGTAAGACCATTTACAACCCTTTCCGTATGGATCTCTATATTTGAAGTTTATTAAGCATCACGTTGTGATGCTTGTTTTTTAAATTTGTATGGATGATATCATGTTCATTTACATATAAATAGCTTAATTGATTGTAAAGTGTGAAAGATGCCTATAAGCATTTTATGGTATAAAAACTGCCCATTATAATATTAGTGTTTCTGTCCAGGGAGGTGTGGAGAAAACAAATTAGAATTTCATAATTTTCTGCAAAACATTCTCATTGTTACGAATGACGAAACATCAAATCTCTTCAAATATGGGGCTCTCTTCTCATCAAATATCTTCACAAAAACGCTAGGCGCCGACCAAAAGATATCAACAAACATCAGTGGGTCTGGAAGGAAGGGACCATAAGCAATTTTAGTATAGAATCCAACGTAGAATTCTCCATACAATAAGAATAAATCTCATGGATTTTCATAAATGAAATATATTATCGTTTATTTTTTAACCTTTCACCATGGGGATCAACTATCGTCTTCAAGTAAAGAAAGACACGCACAATTTTTTCAATCCCCAGTCTCTTGCAAAATCGGGATGAGGGTCAGACTGACGCTTTTGCGGTAATAGTCATATGTGATTCGATAATGTTTGCTTTTAACCAGACATAACGGGTGAGAGCGCTGCAATTAAAACAGACGTTGGACAGAATTTGCTTTCGTTGAGAGATGAATAAGCGTCAGAATTGTGTGTATGTGCTCGAAAAAATCAGTTCCTATGGGGAATTGTACATCTAATCGGATTTTTCAGTCTGATGACTAGATTAAAATTATTATTTAGCCTTGAGCCGGACAAAATTAATATGAATAAATACACAGATTACAAGTATGTACAAAAATGTAGTCAATTTATTCTTTTGAAGTTGGAAAGTTAAATACTGTAAGATTAGTTACTTCATACACCTTTTAGCAATAAAAACAAATATTTGCGTGATAAAAAAACTCCCTTGCGTATGTGATCAAAACAAATTTAGCTCTACACCAAACCATTTTGTTGTCACTAAGGTACAAAATCTTCCCTGTTAATATTTATTCCTTTAAGAGTTTTTTTTTTTTTAAACCAGCATAAACTGATGGTTTCCCACTGGAGTTTGAGTGACAGCAAATGTCCACAAAGCCCCAAGGCTCTTCTTAGTCTTCTGGCCTATCATAGATGCTGTAGTTTGGAGAGTTTTCACTTATCCTCTTATTCCTAAGTAATCTAATCCCTGAACCAATCCTTTCTCAGTTCTTTTCCAAGGTCTGGGTACTTACCTCTCTTTTCACTTTCCTTGTTTTACATGTGGTCAGCCGGAATGGTAAAATCCACTATAGGGTATGTTCTTTTCCTTTTTTTTTTATTGATTACCACTTGGTCTGGTCGTCTGGCCGAAATTACGTGATACGTTTGTATCTCAAAATCCCATTGAAGTTTGTGGGTCTAATTTTACAGAACTGAATTTGGGTTGTGCATATACCATTGGTTCATATGGTCAAATTGAAACTTCTTGCACAGTTATCAGTATATCACTTTCCCCTACCCAGTCGAGTCTAGTCTTTTACTCCTTTTGCTTTAAGTTACTGTATTTTCTTATTATGTGTTTGATTGTTTCATCTCTATCAGCACATAGCTTACATCTTCTATTTTGTTTCTTCTAGTCTATTTTTGCTTTGATAAAGTTCGTCCTTATGGCGATATGTTGTGCTGCTATCGTAAGAGATTCAGTGTCTCAGTTTGATCATCATCATCTTTATCATCATCATCATCATCATCATCATTATTATTATTATTATTATTATTTTCCTCTTTACTTTTGGTTTCTTACAATCCTTCACTTGGTCTTCACTCTGACCTTAAGAGAGGGAAGGTTGTCATTTTAAGTATTCTATGCATTTATGTTTTTGCAGCGTCTTTTGAGAGATATTCTTTAGTCACATTGATGATACTTTCCTTAAGAGAACTGCACTTCCTAAAAGTGCAATTTTTTTTATATAGGCGGGAACAGCCAGCTATCTTGTTAACATATTTATATTTCCTTTTCTTGATTATAGCCAGAACTCTCACTATTGCTGACACGGTGGTTGTTTTAAAGTGACACAGCTATTCCCAGCTCTTCTTATAATTTTTATTTCACTCTTTGACAGCTAAACGGTTATCTGTTCGCACTTCCATATCAACTCAAAGGCATGCTTTTCTATAAGAGTCCTGAACCCCTCTATCTGGTTTTTTGCTCTTTATTTTTCTATGAATTTGAATATCAAATCTCATAGAACAGCAGGTTCTTTTGTTTCTTTTATTGGTTATGGTTTTCTCTATCCAATATTCAATAGTATTTATGTATTTTTCAAAGAATCATCATCACCATCATCATCATGTCGCGCCGCCAGTATGGATCTCCCTGACCCTCTCCCGCCACCCGTCTCTATCGTCCATCGCTCGCAGTAGTTCTTCGAGGCTACATCCTGTATCGGCACAGAGCTGTTGTATATAGGTTCCACCTGGTCGTCCTGCCTTTGCTGGTCCATGTGAAGGAGTTCATAAGAGTATGTCACTTATGAGTTCATCCTTGCTTCTCCAGCAGTGTCCCGCATGTCTGGTTCGTCTAACCTGGATAGTTTTCCTGATGGGTGGTAGGTGGCCGTACAGCTGCTGCTCTGTGGATTGCTACCTCCAGGACTTGTTCAATATTGCTTGCAGCATTCTTGTGTAATTGCCGCCAAGCTTTTTCTCCATACATTTAGTTAGCGTCCATATATTGCATCTATACTACAGTATCGACACGACCGCTGCTTGGGAAAAAAACTGCGCTTTATTTTATCGGTTTGGTCTGACTTTCATATGGCCAATAGTCTATCGATAGCTGTCCATGCCTTTTCTAGTTGCGTGTTGATATCCATCTCGGTTGATGAGACACTGCTTCCTTGGTAGGTGAACTTATACACTAGTTTCAGAGAACTACCATCTAGTGTGAAAATATCGCCTCTTTGATCAAAGCACACGTATTCCATCTTGTCTGCATTGATATGGAGACCTATGCCAGCAGCTGCTCGTTACAGACTTTGTAGCAGGGTTTCGGCTTGGGCGGGTGTATTTGCCAGAAGTGGTATGTCATCGGCGTAGTCCGCGTCCGTAATTGTTTGTGCGGGGTATCTTCTGTTTTTTGTTTTTGTTTTTGTTTTTTTCATTTGCCAGCTTGAAACCGTTATCTTTCATTATATCAATAGACGTTCTAAGCACGTAGTCGAGGCAAATAATTAACAGATATGGGGCTAATGTGTCTCCTTGCTTAACACCTGCAGCAATGTCGACGTAGACTGTGTCTCCATTCGGGGAGCGGACCTTTACTTTCGTGATTTCATATAGCATAATTATGGCTGCGACGGTTTCTTTGCCGTAGGCGTGTAGTATTAGCCCCGTCTTCCCTCTGTGTATTGAGTCAAAGGTCTTGGAGAAGTCGACAATTAATACTTTTGAGTCAAGTTTTTTTGCACGTACACCTTCTATAATTCGACGGATAGTCAAAATTTGTGATGTCATGGATCGATTTCTCCGAATACCATTTTGGTTCTACCTAAGTATCTTCTTAATTTTGGTTTCTATGTGTTTTTTTAGTAGAGCATTGTAGATCTTGGCCGCCATGGATGTAAGGGTTATACCTCGGTAGTTCTTCGCTAGTTCAAGGTTACCCTTCTTAGTCCATTTGTCTATTGTGTTTTGGTTATATACGGCAGCTGTAGCTCATTTTCCGAACACTTGGGCCAGGGCTCTAACCTCAGCAGAACGAACCTTTTTTTTACCCGCGTGAAGTGCAGTGCATTTTGGACAAGTGGTTTGAGTGTGAATCATGGTAATCCTTCGATGGCTGTGTTTTAATTCTCATCTATAGGATAAAGATAGAGTGGATTTGCCTTGCATTTGGTTGCAGCTTTCATTTTTTTACACAGTCCGTCCATTCTAATGTCGCCTGGGGTCCTAAATCTTTCCTCTTTTATAAAGATGTACACGTGTTTTGAAACGCTTGGTGGCGTTTCTTTTTTTCTGGTACCAAATGCAAGTCAAATCCACTTTGCATTTGGCAGAGGTCAACTGATGGTTAGATATTTTTGTCTTTTACTATATTGTCATTTTAAAATGAATGAAAGATTTTATTTGTTGTAAAATCACTGCTGTATATTATCTGTGCTTTAAATGCAAAAAGACAAATACTGTAATTCCAAGTAACAGCAGAACATTCAAAAAAGAGGTAAAATATGCTAATACCTTTGGAATTCATGAGAATTTGAAAACTAAAGAGTAAGGTTAGAATAAATTGGGAATTTCTTGTTAGATGAACTATTTAGGGAAAAAGAGAGAGGGAGGAGAAAATATACATAAGAAAATACATTTTATTTCGATACTTCAGCAGATATATATTGCAATTTAGTGTTTAGATAAAAGTATAAACTTCAGAATATCCACGAATATATTCAGAATGTCAGAAGCATATTTTAGAAATTTAGAAAGTTGGAAGCATGTTCTTTTCTTCGTATCTACTTGTGTTTCGTTTCTTTTCTCACCGTTTAACTTACATTTCAAACCAATTTAAACTTCCCTGTCATATTTTTGAAAAATGTTCCAGTCACGTGATTTAGGGAGGGGAAGATGAAAGTGCTAATATATTGTTTTATTCCTTGGTCATTTTTTTTTTACTGAAGTCAGAGTGACAGCCGGTCTCCTCGGGTCACAAGCGCACTTCTAAGTATTCTAGTTAATTTTAACAATGCTGCAATTTGGATGGTTTTTGATCATCCATCTAATTTCCAGTTTATCCGCTTTCTTTTGCAGGCCTCTCCATCAATATTAACGTTATCGGAGTCCAAGAGACAGCAAATCTTCTGAGTTCTCCCGGAACCCTCTAAGTATTCATGCCAATCTCAACTGTAATCTACACAGTTTCAATTCTTCTTTCTAATTTTGTTATTTGCTGGATTGGCAAAGTCTACGAGCTGACATATTTGTTTCTTCTAGTTTATTACTGTGCTAGTCTTCTGACTTGGATTGGATTATATATTTTTTCTAACAGTCCCAGAGGGATATTGTTGTTGTTATTATTATAATTATTATTATGATTTTACTCAGAGCGAATTTTTCACCACATCATCAGCTGATGGTGTTCCACTGGAGTCTTCAGGATTCTTCTCAGTATTCTAACCGATCCAACCAATGTTGTAGTCTTGATAAACTTGATTCGTCATCCGATTTCCAACTCTTCTAGTTGCCTTTCCAAGTCTTTGGACACCGTTTCAAGTGATCCACTTATAAATGGTATCATTATTACCTTCATGTTACATTATTATTAATATTGTTATCATTTTACTCATTTGAGAGTTTTTCACACCAGCGTTAGTCGATGGTTTGTCGCGTCAAGTGACCAGGACTCTTCTCAGTATTCTGGCTGATCCTAATAATTTTGTAGTTTGGAATGGTCACCACCTGTCCTCTTATTTTCATGTCCTCTACTCCCTGCACCAATCCTTTGCTGACTGTAACGAGTGCACCAACTAAGATTGGTATCACCATCACTTTCATATGTGATAGCCTTTTCAGTTCTTTTGCCAGGTCAAAGGTACTTATCTTTCTGTTCGATTTCTTTCAGTTTTACGGAACGGTAAAGTTCACTATTTGGCAGGTTCTTTTTTGTTTTCTTGACTATCAGTAGGTTTGGATGTCTGGGTGAGTTTAGGGGATTTGCTTGTATCTCAAAATCCTTGAGAATTTTGAGCGTCTAATTCTCCAGGACGGATTCCTGGTTGAGCATATACAATTTGTTCGTATGGTCAAATCTAAACTTCTTGCACAATTCCGAGTGGATCAGTTTCCACACCCAGTTGAGTCTAGTCTTTTACTATTTCTTTGCTAATTTGATGCATTTGCTTATGATGGGATTAATCGTTTGGCTTTTATCACCACATTACCTACATTTTCTATTTTGCAGCGTCTTATCCATTCTTGCTTTGATATAATTGGTCTTTACTTCACTGTTTTGTTCTGCTGTTAGGAGAGATTCAGTTTTTCTCTTAAGGTTTCCCTTTCTTTACCATGCCCAAGTTTTCTCGTGTGAATTTTGCTTGTTTGTTGCTTGAAATGTGTATACAGTTATTTTTCTTTCCATTTTTTCATGGTTATTTTGGTTCTGTTGATGCTTATGTTGTCTGTATTATTTCTGGTCGCTGTAACCAGTTTTTCTCTTCGCTTTTTTATGTAGTCTTCGTTTCGATGTATCCATGCATTGATGTTATGTTCAGTGGTGGCAAGTTATCTTCGTCCTTCGTCTATTCTCGGCATATACCGTCTATCAACGTCATCTCGGGAATGAAAGGCCTAATGTATCATCACGAGTTTTCTTGCTTTCTGGTCAAATTGTAAGTGTTCTTCTCTAGTCTTTAAGAATGGTACCGAGTATCTTGTCTTTTTTCCTTCGATGAGATTTCTTCTATGTAGTTGGGATTCAAGTAGTTTTCTCGTTCTCCTGAGGTATTATTTTCTAATTTTGCTTTCATCTCCGCAAGTTAAATGGTGTCCGCCCTCCAATATTCCTAAGTATTTTTAGGTTTTCATTTCTCCGAGCGTTCTGATTTTGTTTTGATTTGGTAATTCTATTCCATCCGCCAAAGGTCGTTTTTCATTATTAGCATGGCACATTTTTCTAAGGCAAATTCTATCCTTATATCTCGTCTGTATTTTCTCTCTGCCGGTTTTAGGGTTTACAATTCTATCTCATTTTAGGCAGACAGTTTGATGTTGTCCATGCCTATGTATCTTTAATTTCCATCATTTGAAATATATGTTACATTGTGATTTTAATTTTCAACGTTTCAAATATAAAGAAAACGATTAATGAAACTCTTAGATTTAAACATATGATTGTAAATAACTTATCAACATAGTCAGAAGTGATGATTTATTGAACAAGAATAACTAATTACGTATACTATTTCTTTTGTAATTCTGAGATGAATTTTCTATTTGCAAGTTTCTCAGATGGTTTTCAAAATTATTTTAACACTTTTCTTAAGATAAAAAGTCTCGAAAACGTTATCAGAATCAATTAAAACTATTTTGACTCTCTAAGTTCGAATAAAAACAAAAAAAAATGATTCTTGACAAGCAGTTTGTTTGATCACTACTAATAAATCTTCCGTTTGGGTGGGTGTATGAATGCTGTATAAATGGTCAACAATTAAATTTGCAACCAGAAACAAAAGAAGAAAAAAAATTAATCTTTCGAGGATTATAGTACTTGTAAAATGAACGAATTCCACAATCTTTTATAAGCAAAAAGTTTTGTACAAAACAAGTTTCAGTATGCCAGGTATTTTTTCTGTTAACTGGCATTGTAAGCAAAGTCTTTGGACACTTTCCAGCACAGGAGTCATTGGTGCCATAAAACCCAGAGTATATATATATATATATATTTTATCAGGGCATTATTGTGGCATGAAGAATTCCCTGGGCCAACGGAATTTTAACACTCTCCCTCCATTGCATATGTTCGCCCCACCTTTTTTTGCTGTTTTTTTTTTTTTTTGATTTCTGTTTTCTCTATTTGTTCAATTTTGTGCAATTTTGCTTTAAGTACGTGTCCATGTTTAATGAAGTGTAAAAATGAGCAAAAATTTAGCAAGTAGACACAATTTTGTAATATTAAATGAAAACTTCATCAAAAATCATGTGTCATATATATGTATATAAAAAAATGACACATCAAATTCTAAATGAGGCCCTTTTAAGTGGCTCTTTCAAATTTGAAACCTTTCGAGTTTTTAACACCAGCTCTAACTGATTGTTTTTCATTCGAGCTTAAGTAATAACACATCTCCTCAATTCTCCAGGACCTTTTTAAGCATCCTATCCGATTTTAGGAGTGTAGCAGTCCGCATGGTTTCACTTCCTGCTCTTAATCTCCATTTCATCACGTCTTTTTTCCAGGTTCTTGATGACTGTTTCGAAGTCTTCAGCCATGATTGGTATCACCGTCACCATATTCCACAATTTTTCTACTCTGTGACAATATCCAGCTTTTTGTCGTTTTTCTTTTTCACATTGTGGTCTACTGGTACACCAATATCCATTACACAATAAGTTCTTTTCATCTGGTTCCTCAAAACCATGTATTCTTTTTCCTTTATTGGACTGGCTAATCCGTTTGTATTTCACAGTCCCAAAGAATTTTATGTTTTTCATTTACAGTTTCCAGTTTGTGCATGAACATTTTGTCAGAATGCTAAGTTTTCAGTCTCTTACACAATTTCTTGTTTATCACCTTTCATACACAGACCTGTATTTCTTCTGTATACCAGTTTACTACGTATGCTTATAACGTGATTAACTGGTTCCTCTCTCTCTCTCTTTCTCTCTCTCTCTCTCTCTCTCTCTCTCTCCACGTGATCAGCATTTGTTATTCCCTTGCTATTTATTGCTATGATATAATCAAACATTGTTTATCATTTTATATTGCTTTGAATAAAGATTCATTTTCGCTTTTTGAATTTCTTTTTATATTATTCAGATCATCTCTTGAGTAATTTCTTAGTTTGTCGTTTGAAGTATCTGCACTGCTGTTTTCCCGCTCCAGATATCTATCTGCTTTTTCGCTTTCAATTGTTCTAACTTGTGGTCGGCTGGAAAGGCATTATTATTATTATTATTATTATTATTATTATTATTATTATTATTATTTACACCTTTTGAGTTTTTCATATCAGTGTTAGCTGAGGGTTTTTCCCTGGAGTTTGAGTAACAGCAAGTGTCCTCAAGTCTCCAGGACTCGTCTCAAGATTCTGACCGTTCTCAGCAATACTGTCATTTGGAAAGTTTCTACCCGTCCGCCAACTTCTAAGTCTTCCAGGGCTTTTAATAATCCTTTAGTTATTGTGCCTAAAGCACCAATCACAATTGGTAAATTCATGTTCCACAGCTTTTTCAATTCTCTAGCAAGGTCGAGGTACTTATCCTTCTTTGTCCAGTCCTTCAGATTCATTCTGTGGTCCGCCGGGATAGGAAAGTCGACAATTTTGAAAATTCTCTTCTTTTTGTTGATTATTAGGTCTGGTCTTCTGCCCGAGATTAGGTGATCTGTTTGTATGTTAAAGACCTATAGGAGTTTTTGTGTGTTATTTTCTAGGAAAGGTGCTGTGTTGTGCAAATACCGTTTTTTAGTATGGTCAAATTTAAATTCTTGCACATTTCCCAGTGGATCACCTTCCGACCCAGTCGCGTTTCAACTTATATTCTTTCTGTGCTAATTTGCTGCATTCACTTATTATGTTAATGATCGTTTGCTATTTTGTTGCATCTTATCTATTCTCGCTTTGATATGTTTGGTTCTTATGGCGTTGTCCTGTGCTGCTATTAGGAGAGATTCCGTTACTCTCTTAAGGTTATCTTTTCTCAGCCAGGTCCAGGTTTTCTGGCGTGAAATGTTGTTTATTAGTCGTTTAAAGCGGCCATAGAGTTGTTTTTTCCTATTTTTGTTTTCTCGTTGTTGTCATTCTTTCGTCTATCGTGTTGTCCGTATCGTATCTGATGGCTGTAATCAGTCCTCGTTCGTGTTTTTCTATGTAGCCTTCGAACCGTTGTATCGATGCATCTACGCTGTCTTCGATGCTGGCAAGTCCTCTTCCTCTCTCTTTTCTACGTACATATAATCTGTCAACGTCGTCTCTGGGATGTAATGTATTATGCATGGTCATTAGTTTTCTTGTTCTTTGATCCATTTGTTTAAGTTCATCTCTGGTCCACTTGAGAATGGGTCCAGAATATATAATGAGGGTTACAGCCCAAGTGTTTTTTCTTTTGATGAGGTTTCTGCTGGAGAGTTTTGTCTCGAGTAGATTTCTAGTTCTCCTGAGATATTCTTTTCGAATCTTGTCTTTCATTTGCACTTGTTTTAAGGTTTCAGCCTCCAAGATACCCAATATTTGTAGGTTTCATTTTCTCCGAGCGTTCTAATTTTGTCTTGATCTGGTAGTTCCATTCCGTCAGTCATATGTCATTTGCCACTTTTCATGACGAGCAAGGCACATTTTTCTATGCCAAATTCCATTCCTATGCCCTGACAGTATATTCTAACTGCGTGTATGAGAGTTTCCAATTCTTTTTCGTTTTTTACAAATAATTTAATGTCATCCAAGTTCATTAGGTGATTGATCTTCTCTTGCAATCCGCTAAGTTTGGATCCGGCTATGCATTTTCTGAGTATGCGGTTAAGTGGCATCATCGCTATTATGAATTGTAAGGGTGAAAGCGCATCTCCTAGGAAAATCCCTCTTTGGATCTTTGTTTCAGCTAAGTTTCCTCCTACAGTCAGCTCCAGGTTTGTATGGTCTTTTCGATGAAATTTATGAATTCATTTGATATTTTGTACATTTTGAGACAGTGTATTATCCAGCTTTGTGGAACCATATCATATGCCTTTTTGTAATCAATCCAGGCTATAGCTAGATTTTTCCGTCTTGCCTTGCTCTTATTTAGGATGTGTTGATCTATGTAAAGTAATTCTACTGTGCCTCTGGATCCTTTGCGGTATCCTTCCTATTCGTCAGGGAACAATCCTAGGCTTGTTAGCGAGTAGTAAATATTTCCCCTTATTTGTGCTGTTAATATTTTCCACATCATTGGTAGGCAGGTTATCGGTCTGTAAATGTTTGGAGCAGTTCCTTTGCTTGGGTCCTTTTGGATTAATGTAGTTTCTCCTTTGGTCAATCCAGTCTGGTACTTGGGCGCCTTGTAGGCATTTGTTCATTACTAGTGCTAGTCTGCCGTGTATTCCATCATGGCCTGGCGTTTTCCAATTTGATATTCTTTTTAGTGCTGTTTTGAGTTAGTCGATGTGTATTTCCGTTTAGGGGTCTCCTTCAAGTCCCTCTTGTTCTCTTGTAATATTGTTTATCCATTCAGCATTTTCGTTAGGTTTTTGATTGCCATATTTTCGTCCCAAATATTTCGGTTTCTTTGGCATCTGGTTGTTGGTATGTTTTCGTGTCACTCCCTCCAAATTGTCGATAGTATTTTCCTTCGTTGTTTTGGAAAGTCCTTTTTTGTCTGTATTGTTTTACCCTTTGTCGATATCTCTTTAATCTTCCATCTTTGCCAGCACTTTCTGGTTAATTTCCTCAAGTTGTACTGTTATTTTTTCTTGTTTTGCATGTTCCTTTTTGTTTCCGCTTATTTCAGCTCCTGTGTTTTTTTTATCATTCTGGCTTGTTTTCGTAGTTCTGTTATTTGCGTTTCCATTCGAATTTCCCATCCCAGTTTTGACTGTTTCTTCGTGCTTTTGGAGGGGATCCCAATTTTCTCACAAACTATTTTTGCTCCTGCATAGATTAGTTCATTTAACTCGGTTATATTAATCGTTGGTATGTAAGGTAGTATGTGATTTATTTTATTCGTTTCTACCTAAAGTGTTTTCCATTCTATGTTTCTTAATGATGGGAGAGTAGTCTTTTCAACACTCATGATTCTCTTTAAATTTTCTAGATTTATTTTTTGTTCTTGTGATAGTGTTTCTTCGTGGCTGCTTGGTAGTGTATCGTTTGGGAGTGTGGTGTTTTCATTTTTCGAAGTTGATGTGTCTGATACTATATTATAGTTTTGGTGATGTGTCTTTTTAGGGATTTCTAGATTTTCAAAGTCAGAAAACCAACCCTTCTTAATTATGGTTCTTACTTGATTGGCAAGCCTTTGGCTAGTTGTCAGAAACTTCGCGCATTCTTGCCAGATCTCTATCATTCTTTCCTGTATCTTTTTGTGAAGGATTGCTCCTAAAATAGCATTGTAGTGCAAGTTGTTTATCTTCTCTAGTCCATGTTTTGCGTTTAGGTCTCTGATTGTTGTGGTTTCGTACGTCGTCGTTTATGTACCTGAAAAAGGAGCAGCCGACATTCGTAGGATGACGACTAGGTCTCCCCTGTTGGCTATCAGGAGAGCACCTGCCGATAATGAAACCCAGGCCTGTTGCTTGGGTCCCACGTTGTGTAACATTGTGATTGGACATTTTAATCATGGGTGGTATATACCAGACCCAGGGGTTGTTTATGATCTGCATGCCTTACACACATGTGGCCAGGAACAGCTATGATGGCTATACATAAACAGCTGATCTCTTACTCCCCCCCCAAAGTTTTAACTTAGTTAAAGTCCGTTATTATCTTTTTTGCTTTTGGGCCAAGACCCTGAACTAGTTTCTAGTTTTCCTTTATCGCCTTCATAGTTTATGTCAATGATCCTATTTTTTGATAATTCCTTAAGGGCCTTCTATAGATAGAACTTTCTGATGACTGTATTGAAATTAGGGCAGAACGGTGAGAATGACTGATTTTTTTTACCGCTAAATTTAAATAAATTTTACTTATTTCATTATTGTTTAGCTAGGAGAAGAAGAGCCGATTAGAAAAGATTCTTCATTTTAAAAAAATTAATGACAGATAGTACACCACAACATTTTTCAAATATTCGAACAAATTCAATGCTGTCTTTTTTTTCTTTTATTAAATAAGAAAGTTTTACTAACCGGTATGGGATATGTAGAATTATCAAGATTCATGGCTTTTTCTTTCGATTTATGATAACTAACTACTAAGTAAAAGACTCCTCTTTTGAAAGCTTTTCAAGAAAGTTCTATTCTAAAGTTAGTGGGGGGAATGGGGCCTTTAAACTTTACCAGTTCTGCTTTATTCATTAGTTTAGAAAGTCTGTCTTTCATTTGTGAAATTACTGATATTTTACTGTTAAATTTAAATAAATCTTACATATTTCATCATTGTTTAGCTAG
Source organism: Sepioteuthis lessoniana (assembly GCA_963585895.1). Lineage (NCBI taxonomy): Eukaryota > Metazoa > Mollusca > Cephalopoda > Myopsida > Loliginidae > Sepioteuthis > Sepioteuthis lessoniana. Next base: position 62,587,997 of record OY757929.1, on the reverse strand, counting down.
GAAAAGAAGAGCCGATTAGAAAAGATACATCATTTTAAAAACTCTTGAAAGCTTTTCGAATCAGCAATAGCTGATGATTTTTCACTGGAGTTTGAGTGACAGCAAGTCTCTTCAATCTCCAGCAATCTTCTCAGATTTCTGGCCGTTCTCATAATGTAGTAGTTTGGGTGGTCTCCACTCATCCTCTTAGTTCCAAGTCTTCAAGTCCCTTAATGGAAACCGTACCAAAAGCACCAATCACGATTAGTTTAATTGTCACTTATTTGTTTCATAGTTTTTTCAATTACTTAGGAAGGTCCAGGTACTTATTCTTCTTTTCGATTTCTTTCAATGTTACTCTATGGTCAGTCGGTACAGAAAGTCCACAAATTTGCAAGTTCTCTTTTTTTTTGTTGATTATCATAAGGTCTTGTCGTCTGGCCGATATTTGGAGATCCTTTTGTATGTTAAATTCCCAAAGGAGTTTATGTGTTTCATTATTCAGAACAGATGAATAGTTGTGCATATGGTTAAATTTAAATTTCTTGCACAATTCCCAGCGAATTATCTTGCCCATCCAGTCGTGTCTTGTTTCATTCTTCTTCTATGATAATTTGCTGCATTCGCTTATTCTGGCTGTTCGAAACAATGCTGTTGTTTGGATGGTCTCGACTCGTCCAGCTACTTCCAAGTCCTCCGGTCCCTTTAATAATCATTTAGTTTCTGTACCGAATGCACCAATCACGATTCGTATAATCGTCACCTTCATGTTCCATAATTTTTTCAATTCACTAACAAGGTCGAGGAACTTATCCTTCTTTTCACTTTCTTTCATTTTTATCCTCTAGTTAGCCGGTACAACAAAGTCGACAATTTTGCTAGTTCTCTTTTTGTTGTTGATTACTATGAAGGCTGGTCTTCTGGCCAGGATTAGGAGATCCGTTTTTATGTCAAAGTCCTATAGGAGTTTGTGCGTGTCATTCTCTAGGAAAAATGTTGGGTGGTGCATATACAATTTTTTCATAGGGTCCAATCTAAATTTATTGCACGTCTGACATTGGATCACGTTGCTCACCCAGTTGTGTCTAGTCTTATACTCCTTCTGAGCTAATTTGCTGCATTCGCTTATTATGCGATTGATCGTTACGTCTCTATCACCACATAACCTACATTTGTTTTTATGTTGTGCCTTATTTGATTGGATTGGTTCTTTTGGCCTTGTTTTGGGCTGCTATTAGATGTTGAGTGGCCGTTTCTAACGTCTAAATAACAAGTCTCTTCAGTTCTTATGGTACCTTGTAGCTGATATCAATAGTTATGTGGTATAGACATTCTTAGTCGTTCCATAGATCTCCAGTACAGTTAGTTTCTCTTTTACATTCTTTGAGATTGTTCCAAATGCTCCGTCTCTTTTTGTTCTTCTTTCTCTCTTGTTTTGTTCTTCTTGTTCTTGTTCTTCTTCTTTACAAACAAATATACGCTTACCCACGTTTCATACCTTTCAGCATACTTACTGGGAACAATCCTCAGCTATGGCATTTGACGGAATTTCAACGTGCGAAAAAGTTACAAGCACAGCAGCCAGCAATATTCGTCATAATTTATATCCTGTGATTATTTCAGAGGCATGAAGCACAAATCACCTTTGGCAAACAAATATGGACTCAGCGGGAAATACGCACTTCCTGATTATTTTTTTGCTTAAGTGAATGGTTTTAAGTATATATATATATATATGTGTGTGTGTTTGTGTGTGTGTGTGTGTGTGTGTGTGTGTGTGTGTGTTGGCACTTAAAAACGAAATTATATTTTCCACATTTTAGACAGAGAAAAGCCATATGAATCAACGAATATTAACCACAAAATATTCAAGATGCGAGCTATATGTTAACTGTTTCATTAAATGTGAGGTTAAATTTATGCTATGTATTTTATCGCACCTCAAATGTACGGCAAAAATAATATAATAAGAGATAATATAATAGATCGTAGCAATAAATGGTTTTGTTTTAGTTGATTTTGCAGCATCTCAAACTTGTTGGCTTTTTTAATGTGGAAGTCAGTTGACTTTTTATTTTTAGAATTATATTGTTTTACGTGACTAATGAT
>OY757929.1:62558409-62580909 GCA_963585895.1 Sepioteuthis lessoniana | reverse complement strand
AATTATGACAATGTTATACACATTAGTTCAATCTGTCAACGGGAGAATCATTTAAAAATACGGAGCACAGTTAATTAAATTTTGGGAAATTCTTTAAGAATTTAAAAAATATAGTACTTTTGTCTTATTTCCATATTGCCGCTTTCGATATTTCTGAAACATAGAGAAGTATTTGAATTTTTGATAAAATGTCAAAGACTTCTGAAACTATCTATGTTTGTTAAATTAATTTTATTGAGAAAAAAAAATTATGTATAGGGATTCCTAGTTAAGGTTTTTTTCATGAATGTTTATTTTTCAAGAAAAGACTTTACTGTATAACAAGATTTTCTAAATGTTCTGCTTGCATATATAAATCCATCTTAGATTTTTTGCTTTGGGATTTCAGAAACAGCGAATAAGCATTTCTGATTTGGTAAAAAATTATTTTTTCTGCAGATATTTTCCTGTATATTGTGGTTACTTAAACAAAATATTTAGTCATGCTGGATAAAAATGTGTTTTATTTTTCAATTCTGCACTTTGAAATTGTTTGAAAAAATTAAATTTCTCATAGCTTAAGACTTTTTTTTTTAATACCCTGTTATATTGTTCAAGTATGCAAATCAAATGCTGATAATTTTCAAACAGGCATATTTATGGGATTTAAACAGGTACTACCACTTTGCTTCATAGTGGTACTGGGAATAATGGCAACAAACGGGAGATGTGTGAGATTACCCCTTTGTTGCCAATATTCCCAGTACCACAATCCAAAGAACCTGAACTGTTGGCTACCACCGGATGCAGTTTACCCAGTACTTAAAAGATATATTCATAGATATCATATAATCGTAAGAGTACTAATCAGTGATATCATATAATCACAGTATCGTGTTTGAAAACAAGTAAAATCAGGATTTAGAATATTCTCGTTTTCCGAATCCTTCTATTTATATTTAGAGTCTTCGCCTTTATTAATTTGCAATGATTTCGTAAAATAAATTCCCTATCCTGTAAGACGGGCCAGTTGTTTGCTTATGTCTATATAATTTTATATATACCTCATACAAATAATTTTCACACGGTTTAAGTATTGCAAACTAATACCAATAAATGTCAAATAGATTCAGTCGACCAAACATGTTTCCCTAATTAGTGCAACCAATCCAAATGAGAGTGGATCTGGAAGTAATTGCAATATAGTCCAGAACGGAGGCCAAATCACAGAAATTTTTTATAGTTGTTTCGTTGGGTTTATGGCATGTTCACCACATGTAAACTCTTGTCAGATTAATCAATGATAAAATCAGTTTTTAAAGTAATTATATGGCTTCAAATAATTATTTAAACATTTAATTTATAGACAATAGTTCAAATAATAATTCCAAAAAATGAAAAAAAGATTGTTTGTACAGAGGTATATTGTTTCAAGTATTCATGTCTAACACTGATAATTTTTATACCATTATTTGGTTTCAAGGATTTCAAGTAATCACATGATCTTAAATAACTAATGATTATTTCTAAACAATTATATCATCAGATCCTTCATCTTAAAAAAAATAAATCGCTCACTCTAATATATTTTCGGGTATTCTTATCTAATAATTTTTTAATCAATCTAATTGACTGATAGATGGGATCCTATGAGGAACTTATCCTTTGGGCCAGAGTGAACCTAAGAATAATAGTAATTATGGTGTACTTCACATTCCTCAGGGGTCAATAACTCGAGTCACATAACGGAAATTGTTGGTTGATTTGATAGCATGTCACTCCTTATTGGGTTAATTAATACAATAGTCAATGTTTTTCAGCAATTACATGTTTTCAAATAAACATTAAAACAAATAATTTAGAGACATTTTTTCAAAAAGAAATTTTAATCTAATGAAGATAATTATTTCCTTGCACACGGTCATATTGTTTCAGGAATTCCGCTCTAATATGAATAATTTTCAAATTATTATCTGGTTTTAGGTTTCCTATCTATAACAAATAATCTACGCTGAATTATCTTGTCTCAAGAGTTTCGAGCCATGAGACTATTTTTAAAGTGCTCATAATAAGAATAATGATTTGTAAGTATGAATGATAAAATCAATCATTCAGGTAATTAATCTTAATACAAATAATGTGTCTTCAAATGTTTATATTCATTTCTAATAAATTTAAACGGATCAATCAGATCCAAATATGGAACCATCATCATCATCATCATCATGTCATGCCGCCCGCACGGATATCTCTGACCATCTCTCGCCACTTCTCCCTATCATTCATCGACTCCGGCAGGTCTTCTGGGTTACATCCCGTGTCCTCACATAGCTGCTGCATGTAAGTTCGGGCTAGTCGTCCTGCTTTTGCTTGGCCATATGTGGGGGTCCATAGGAGTACGTCACTTACGAGCTCGTCCTTGCTTCTCCAGCAGTGTCCGGCGTGTCTGGCTCGTCTAACCTGTATAGTTTTCGTGATGGGAGGCAGGTGGCCGTGCAGTTGGCGTCTCGTGGGGTGTTGTCACCTGATCTTGTTCAAAAGTGCTCTCAACATTCTTGTGTAGTTGCCGTCAAGTTTCTTCTCCAGCCGTTTAGTTAGCGTCCATGTAGTGCATCCATATAGCAGTATCGATACAACCGCTGCCTGGAAGAAACTGCGTTTCATTTCATCGGTCAGGTCTGATTTCCATATGATTGAGAGCCTATCTATAGCCGTCCATGCTTTCGTCAGTCGTGTGTCGATGTCGTTTTCGGTTGATGAGACGCTACTTCCCAGGTAGGTGAATTTGTCCACTAGCCTCTGAGAGACTCTGTCTAGTGTGGTAATGTTGCCCGTTTGGTTGCGCATTGACATGGAGGCCAATGCCTGCTGCAGCTCGTTCCAAACTATGCAGTAGTTTCGTATTCGCCAGTAACAGCAAGTCATCAGCGTAGTCGGCGTCTGTGATTGTTTTTGCGGGGTACCTTTTGCTTCTTTTCTTAGTCAGCTCGAAGCCATTTTCTCTGATTTTGTCGATCGAAGTTCTAAGTATGTAGTCTAGACAGATGATAAAGAGGTATGGGGCAAGCGTGTCTCCTTATTGTACTCCTGCAACAATGTCGAAGTATTCCGTGTCTCCATCTGGTGAACGTACTTTCACTTTTGTGTTTGTGTAGAGGATCATTATTGCTGCCACGGTTTCTTTTGGTAGGTCGTATGCTAGTAGGATTAGTTCCATTTTCCCTCTGTGGATGGAATCGAAGGCCTTGGTAAAGTCGACAAATAGTAATGTCGCCTGAAGGTTTTTTGCCTGAACACCTTCAAGGATTCTACCGATGGTCAATTTTTGTGAGGTTGTGGATCTATTTCTCCGGAAGCCATTTTGGTTTTTCCTAAGGATGTTGTCTATTTTGGGTTCTATGCGGTTTCGTAGTAGGGCATTGTAGATTTTGGCTGCTATGGATGTAAGTGTTATCCCTCGGTATTCAGGATTGGAAGGAATTGAAATGAATGGCTATAAAGATTTGAATCCACACTCCAAAAAATAATAGAGTTACCACTATGTCCAGTGAGGTATGTTTGGTCGCATATTCCACCTTGTTTGATTACTTTCTTAAGACTTTCAGCCTATATTTATATAACCCAAATGAAGTAGTGTCCATTTTGTCAAAACACCATGAAATTTCCTTGATATCCCTTGCACCATTTCATTTTATCAAAATTAATTGTAAAACCCTTTATTTTATGAAGAAGTGTGGAGTGTGTCTCCTTTTTCTATTGAAAAAAAGGAAAGCAATGTATATTTTTCCCAAATTTTAAATCAAATTGCGACTGACAAGAAATCGTTAAAAGTTGTTATGGTAACCAATATCCTGTGTTTTGAATTCTGTCGCTGCCTAAAAATCATTTTTATTCTTTCTTTTTTATTATTTATTTATATTTTCATCAATATATATATATATATATATATATATATATATAATTTCTTTCCAATTCAGACAGTCTCCCACAGAGACGATGTCTGGCAAGCAACTATTTTGGTCCGAGCATTAAGACTAACACAGGGTCCCATATATTAGGTTCAAATTAGCCATCGTTTTCCAGTACAACGCCATGATGCAAAAATATCGTTTTCTTTTATTCCCACCTTATTGAGACGGACGCCGTTGACTTCCTCGTGATTTACGACCTGTTTTTTGGCGTGAACAATGTAAAGGGCGGTAGAAATCAGATTGTTTTTATTACTCGGACAACTTTAAAGAAAAGAGTATAAAAAAATGTATGATGGTGTTATGAGTGTTAGAGTTGTTGTTGTTGTTGTTGCTGTAAAGCGGGTTGCAAAGAAAGAATAGATTGGAGATAAATATGGCGTTATGTATATTGATTTTATAAAGCAATCATTATGTGGAAAAATATGAATAATCATTGGCACATATATGTTGATAATATACGTTGATAGATTGATCTTTGATCGTATGTCTGATACAAATATAAATAAATATGCACACACACACATACAGAACAAAGTATTTGGTTGCTTAAACGGTAGGTTCCATTTTTGTTTTTGGATTGTTTGAAAGGGTTGAGTTATGAGTATTTTTTATAAAAAATATATCGCTTTTTATTTTATTGAGACAGTTATAATAACAACGGGAATTAATTGTAAAAGTCACTTATTTTGTCAATTATATACGAAGCTTGTCTTCATTATTGTACAAAACTAGAAGTAAGAAGCATCTTGTGAGAACTGAAATCACCTATAATGGATTTCGTTTATTACTTGTTTTTTTTTTTTTTATAATTTTAATATGTAAGATATCACATGCATCGAACGAAAAGTTCAAAAGTACCCTATTCTTTTGGTAACATGTAACCTATGCAATTAAAAGTGGAATTTAGTTGCTCAAAAGAAACCTCCCGTAACAAGAATTTCATGAAGCGACCACTAAAGATTCACCTAATTTAATAGGACTGTTATTGTCAATTAATTTGTTTATTCTTTTTTATTTGCTTGGGGCATTTCAAAAGAAACAAAAACCTTTCATGGTACTTTTTAAGTAAATCAAAATGTATAATTTAACATTTTCCTCAATAGTTGATGAAAATGATGTAAATTCTGGAATATTATTACTAATTATCTCCACTTACCTCTTGACATTCGGCTTTTAATATGGTGACAGATGTTCATTAGTTGGATAGATGTGAAATTATGTCTTAGAACGAAAAATACAGACCAAAAACTAAAATGTTCAAGTTTCTTTAAGTTAGGTATTCTTATGGTAAAATACTTTAAAACGATGCATAAGAATAATGAATATAATTGATAAGTAAATGAAAAAATAAATCGAAAACTTATCACTTTCCTATGATAATTGTTAAAGAAATCGTCGCTTATTTTGGGTTTTAGAAACGACGTTGGTTTTCACAAAATGTCAGGTTACTTCCTTTGCAAATCACCTTTAACTTGTTAGCAATTAACTTTTTATGATCATAAGAAGTAGTTAAATGTTGTGGAGTAAAAAAAATAAATAATCCTTGGAGAATACAGTTTACAACCTATTGAAATATTAGAATTATTGAATCATTTGAAAACAGGCCAAAAATGGTATTATGGAATGTAGAGATACACATTTGGTTAATTATTATAGAATTACTTTTTCTTAATATATTAAGGATAGTTATCAATGAGAAACACGAGTTTGAAGTTTCTGGGCGCGAAGTTTTTCACAACGCATATGGGACAGATTATCAGTTAATTTTCACAGCTCTCTCCCCTCTCCTTCCTCTCTCTCTCTCTCTCTCTCTCTCTCTCTCTCTCTCTCTCTCTCTCTCAGTTAAAGTTCTTGAGTTTGAGTTCTTAAATTTGGGGCATATCTCATGGATTAATGTTTGGCATGCACAAGTAGCAGGCAGATATAAGTGGTTTTGATTCCCACTTGATGTCGAGCACTTCTGGCCTTGAGCCAAACAAGGTAAATCTTAATAAATGACCGTTAAGGAATACTTTTCTCTCAAAGAAATCCAAAATATATCCATTGGTAAGCTTGATTTCAAGTCTGCTGTCAGTAGATATACAAGTATAGCCTATGATATTCTAATGTATATTTTATGAAGTTTTAATGAATGTAATGGCATTAATAAAGCATAAATAATAACATTAAACAATGACTGTAATATCAATGATATTAATTATCAACATCAATAAGTAAGTAAAGTTGGGGACCTTAGTCGAGGATGACCCAAAGCTCCCTTTTCAATAGCTACTACACCTAGGTGTAAAGGAGGGTGCTACTCCATTTCCTGGATTGCTTCACTTTATCCTTGATCCGTACCTTATAATGCTGAGTTTTAAGCATAGCGGCATCAAGTACCATTTTTTAAGTCTTTGGTATGACTCGACCTGGGATTGAACACCGGTCTCCTGGACCATTGGCAAATACTCTACTCATTTGGCCAATTAATTAAATAATACAATTATTGATATCAATAATAATAATAATAATAATAATAATAATAATAATAATAATAATAATATGATTATGTTGTTTATTTTTCTTAGATTTCAACGTAATTTTTCTTTATCTATTTATTCCTTTATCTTTTATTTCTCTATTTGTTATTCTTTGCTATAAATTTCTAAATTATAGCTTGGAAGTTTGTACCAACTTATTTTCTAAATGTTGGTATTTTCTATTTAAGATACCATTTGTTTTGAATAACCGAGTAGATTTACATGACATAGTAAGGTATCACATAAGGTCACAAATCTTCACCAGAATTCATGAGAATTTGTTGATAAAAATATCCACGCCAAAAACTCATACAGATAAATCTACTTATCTAAATCTAATTTACGACGACTCAAACAATAAACGCAAAAATCATTTGCCTTTAAGAAGGCATAGGTTGCTTCAAGCAAAATATAGGAAAATCACAATGGCCTTTCAGTTTTAGAATAAATAACAATAACTAGAAAATTAAACCTCTGAATTATACTAGGCTTTCTCAGTAGAAGGAATCTCTCTTACAAACCCCGACTTTAATAGAGACGCTAAATTTACCATAATAAAAAGAAAATGGCCGAAAATTACCTTGCTTCATAAACGATATTCCCAGCATCAATCTTACCATCGCACTTTCTGTTGTAAACCAAATTCATGCGAGGAACATTTACCATATCGAATAAACAAAATCAAGGAGGTGAAAGATTATGTCTACTTAGGACGGATGGTGAATTTGTGTCGAGACATAGATACAATAATCTTGCGGAGATCAGGATAGATGAAATTTATCACGATAAAAATTTGGGCTCAAGGCTAAGTTGGACAAAACCCTACTTGTCAAACTCGTCAACAGTACCGTTTTGCCTGCAATGTTACAAGGAAAATGTGGATGAAGGAATAACATATTGGTTATGAGACAGGGGCCTACGGAAATATATATATATATATATATATATATATATATATATATATATATATATATATATAAGTGAGATATTTGTAGGAAAATCTACTTTTGCTACAAGTTGATGAGACTTAGGTTCTTGAATTCCAGTTTAATATTACGTGACATTTGTAAAATAACAATTATGCTATATGTGTTTATACGCCTTGGTTTACATTTTTGTATTTATACACACACACACACACACACACACACACACACACACACACACACACACACACACACACATGCAAACGCGTGCACACACACACCCACACACATATATATATATATATAATGAGAGGGATGATTAGTTGGTGGTGTTTCATGCCATATTAACACTTTTAGGCTAATTAATGTCCAATCTTGTAAATGCTCATATATTAAATATATGATTTGTTAACTAATAGTTTGTAAGGCTTATTTTTTTTTGCACACAATTAAATTGTTTCAAGTATTGCTATGTAGTACTAATAGTTTTATTTGCCCTCAATTTAATGGTCCGGTGACTTGTTATCAAATACTATTTATTCAATTTAATATCAGTAATTTGTTTGCACACTGAAAGTGGTTTCAAGTTTCAAAATAATTACATATTTTTTACTTGAACAATAGATGGGACTCTTACAAGAACTATCACCCCGGGTCAGAATAAACCTGAGAGTGATGGCAATGAAGATTTTCCGCACTCCAGAACTGTTATCTTACTATCAGATGTGGTTTTGTACCTTATCAAGGACATTGATTGGAGTGGTCTCAGCAGAGTTACAGTCGGGATATTTAACTGCCCCCGCCCGACTAGGCAGAGACAAATGGACAATCAGACAGAGACATTTAAAAATGTTACGATATCTTTGACAGCGAGAATTAAACATTTGTGCATCCTTAAAAATGTAATTATTTACATCTAAATCTGTGGTGTTAGCTTTCAAATAGATTTTCTAGAGAAGCGGAGAATATACTTGAATCATCCTCGAGAATTTTGAAAGTTAATAAGGATGACCAAGCAGAGCCTTTTCAATCCTATTAACTCCTCATCCCTCCTTACGTAACTTATCAACCAATACTGCATTGATGACGTGTAGGAAAGTCTAAATTGAGGGAAATTTCACAATAAATTCATCTCTCACACGTGCACTAGATTTATAAAGGTAATAAATTCGTCCTTAGAAATTGATACAACCGACACAGCTCAAAGAAAGGAGACTGGTACGCTGCGCAATCATTTCACTAGTTAAATAGTGTTTTTAGTATTTTATTAAAAGGTGACTCATAGTTTTAGTCCAATAAATTTGTCTGATCTTTGGGTCACCATGATAAGCAATAATATTTCATGGTGTATCTCAGTATAACAGAGGGATTTCTAGACGACGTCTATCTCATTAAGAAAAAAGAATAAGGTTGGCGTAGATTGCATTATAACAGAATTGAAGAGCGATCTCTGACTTGACTTAAACGATCCCTAAACACTGACCTAAGAAACTAAGCCACGCTGATATGATGTTAGGGAGGTTTGTGGACAAAGTTTGCATGGACATGTTTGCACGTTTGTCTATCTACGAGGCTAAACAGCCCCAGTAACATATCTCGTTGAACAAGATTAACAAACTCGAAAATTGTAAGATAGGGATACTTGATTTATAAGATAGGGATACTTGAATTGTAAGATAGGGATACATTTGATGCCTGAGGTTAGAGAACTCAGGCATCAAATGACCCTAGACGAATAAGCACACCATTAAAATCAATATATCAATCAATCATTGTTTATCGCCCCGTCTCGGGGACGTTCATAATCAGTAATTATTGAGCATTTTGAACCCGATACTGTAGAATTGCAGACAGCATACAATGTCATCAGCTCACTTTTATACACGCAGGTACGTTTTTTAATTCCACAAAATCAACGACTAACGAATTCTTCAGAAATATCTAAATTTCTCACAAATATTCATTCTTCTTATAAACTTCATACAACCATACGTGCCATAAGGGATGTTTTTATATTTACACTTTCATTCACTTCTTTTTTTATATATTTTTATGTATTTCCTTTTCTGTTCACTTTTGCTCCGCCATTAAAATGTGTTTTGCTGTGAATTGTTTTTCCTTCAGAAAATGATGTCACTGATGACAAACACGAACTCTAATATATTCAAAAACTTTGACTAAATATACATATTTAATGAGTAAAAAGTTATATTCTTTTGCGTCTGTCCCTATGATGTATGTCTGTGTATATGTACTCAGGTCTTTATTTTTATTCATATTCGAACTAACTTTCATATACAGAAATCACGTTATGCTTTATTTATTAATGATTAAAATCAGAATGTTTGCTGTCGAAAAAAAGTTTTTTGCTGATGTAAAGACATGTCTTCAGTTACTTTCATCTACTATAAAAAGCACTTCCCTATAAATATATATACGAGGATCATTAAATAGGTTTCCAGACTTTTTTTTCGTATGGGCACTTTTATTGATAGTACACACATGAAACTTTAGTCCCCTTCGAAGTAATCTCCTCTGGCTGCAATTCACTTGTTGTACCGTCCCAACAACTTCTGGAAGGCCCATTGAAAGTCCTTTTGTGTGAGCGTGTCAATGACCTTTGTCACAGCCTCTTTCATCTCCTCAATTGTCTCATAACGACAGCCTCTGAGCTTAGAGAATAACCAAAATGACAGGGAGCAAGGCCTCGACTATAAGGAGGGTGAGGAACTGTCTTGATGCTCATCTTGGACAAATAGATTTTGACAAGGATGGAGTTGATGACTGTTGCATTGTCCTGGTGGAAATGCCACTGACCTGATTTGAATAGTACAGGCCTCTTCCGACAGAATCTCTTCCTGAACTCCCTTAAAACCTCAACTTAGTAACCCTAACCCTAACCCTTTGGCCAATTAACTCTGGTGTATTGACTTCCTTACTCCTCGCACACCTCTCATCATCTCTCACAGACTCCCTGCCTTCCTTGAATCTCTTATGCCACTCATAAAACTGATACTCGATTCATGTAAGATGGTCGAAAAGCAGTGTGAAGCATTCCATCAGTTTCTGAGGCATTTTTACCAAGTTTAAAACAGAATTTCATTGCATATCGTTCTTCTAAGTATGCTCACGTCGAGATTGCATTTTGAAATTTACCAGCTGTGACAATCAGGCTTTAGTAGGGTGTATTCTAATTCCTACTGTAGCTGTTGATGTGAACTTGAAATCATAAAAATTAGTCAGTCATCTCATAAGATATATAGCAATAACATATTGAATTCTCAAGAGTCGACGACAATTTTAAATGCCACTACAAAAAAGTCTGGAAATTTATTGAATTCACCATGTACACACACACACACACACACACACACACACACACACACACTCACACACACACACACAGATATATATATATATATATATATATATATATATATATATTTTAGAGACATTTCGTTCTTTCTTTGCTTTTTTTTCTTTTCCTAATATTCTCCATATGTCTTCCTTGGTTTCTGTTCTTTTGTCTCTCGTTCTCACCATTGTTTCTCATACGCAATAAAAAAGAGGACTTTTCGCTTCCTTACCATTTTTGCGTCTTCTATCTTTTTATTTTTAGAAATCTTCCTCCAATAATATTTTGGAGTAAATCAAAGGTTTTATTGTATTAGGGAACCTGCTAGTTGGCAACTGAAGCAATTAAAACTATGGAACAGTACTAGGTGTGGTTGGAATTATCCACTAACAACTTGTTAATATCTCCACTCCATCTGTGTGTGTGTGTGTGTGTGTGTGTGTGTGTGTGTGTGTGTGTGTGTGTTTCATTCGTTAGCCATACATGCAATGGAGTCTTATTTAGGAACTTGTACTTCATAAGTTTGAACTGGGCCATAACGCTTCAGAACCAACCAAAAACAATAGTTGAGCAAAAGGTGAAGGCTTAGTTGATTACACTAAAGTAACAAGATGGTAGAAATTTTGATTGGGCTCCGAGAACCTCGTCGGTTAGAGAATATCAGGTAAGATTCAAACCCTAGATTTCGAAGCCGTGTTCTAACCTACTTAGGCAAATCAGGCGAGTAGTTCTTGGAGAGTATCAGAGTGGTTCGTCACCATCATGACATCGGCTGTCCGATTGTGCCTTAAGTTATCAAAACATTGCAAAACTTTTTACCCTTCTAGTATATCTTTCTATCTAAAGTGTCTGTCAACAGTGGATACAAACATCAAGACACTGCAAAACAAACAGGCAATGGTAGAAACAGCTTTTTACTTTATTTTTCAAAATAAAGATAATTTTACATTCTTTGTTGTCAGTTAACCTTTCGGAAGTCTTCTATTTAGCTATTCTTTAAAGTTTTCGACTATAAGCACATATTCTTCAAGCTAAGGGTGAAATAGTTTAGAAGAGTGCATTCTTCAGCATCGGAGGGAAACCTGTCTAGGAGACTGATACCACAATTCAATTTCAAAGGCCGGAGCCTGAGGAGGTCTTCTACCTTATTTTGACCAAAATTGCGACAATACTCGGGCCAAGTTATATCCCACTTTTACCTTCCTCTGAACAATATCTGTGGGGTAACTTGCTTCGTGGCAAATTACCGGTCTTCCATGCAGGCTCACACTCAAACTCCGGCATAAATCCGATGGCTCTATTTTTATTTCATAATCCTACAACAAAAGTAATCAGCTATTCAATGTACTGAGGAAGATACAGGCGTTTACTTAACACTGCTTCTCACTATAAAAGTTTAATGCATGATATCAACGAGCTTTATAACGCTTACACACACACACACACACACACACACACACACATGTATGTATGTATGTATGTATGTATGTATGTATGTATGTATTTTACAATTCGCTTGTAGCATTGCACAAATTATTTTATTTTATTGTATTGTATTTATTTAGAGAGCTATTGCAATGCAAAATAATTATTTGTGTCTAATTAGTTTTGAAGTAAAAACTTCACCATCAAAGACTTTCTTTTTAGATGAGCAAATAATATAACACTGTGTTCTTTATTTTAAAAAAAGACACATATTTCATTAATTTCCATTTTAACTCAAAAAGTTGATCATTTATTGATGGTTTCATCATTTATTGATGGTTTTATCTTCGTTTAATGTTGTGGACAATCTCTCGATATGAACACAACTTTATCCATTATGATTATTTATTTTTTTAAATCTTAAAACCAGACACGCTGTCCGCTTGGTACAGAATTCATTTGCACTACCTTCATTTGGTCATCAATAAAAAGATCATTATTAACACGGAGTCAAACAGTTCATTTTTTCTGAAATAACACTTCTATCATTTTTCTTATTTAAACATTAGAAAATCTTTCTTTCTTTCTTTCGTTCTTTCTTTCTTTCTGTTTCGTTTTTTCTGACTATGTTTTTCAAATTGTTTTCATTTATTCACCTTTCAGAGAGCCTAGCCTTCTTTATACAAACTAGTAGTACTTACTTCCGCATTTTATATGTTGATTGAAAAATTGTCATTTTTAAAAATAAAGGACGTAGAATCACTTTTATTTTGTCGTTTATTTCTTCTTCTTCTTCTTCTTCTTCTTCTTCTTCTTCTTCTTCTTCTTCTTCTTCTTCTTCTTCTTCTTCTTCTTCTTCTTCTTCTATATATATATTCATCACGGAAAGTGTTCAAATGATTAAATAAAACACAGTTCGACAACTTCAATAATGTCTATTTCTTAACTTTGACAGAGGAAATCTGTTGAACAACAAAAAAAAAAAAGCCCCATGTCTTGTAAGAAAATGTAATATAGGTTGGAGTGTTAAAATGTTCTGATATGCTATCAACAAGAAAAAAGTTAATGACAGTTTAAATTGTTTTAAATCTAGATATTTGTCAGTCGGCTTGAGCTGTAGAATACACCGACTGCACCTCTGCATAATGGTAAGACACCTACCAACGAGTGTCCTGACACTAAACAATCTAATGGTGACGTTCCTATCATACTGGAGCTTTGGGGAATGCGGAGCACCTCTTTATTGCCATCGCTTCGAGGTCCACTCTGGCCCGGAGTGATAGCACCTAATAGGGCCCTATCTGTGGGTTAAATAGAAGTAAACTGCGTACTTTTGCTAAACTGAATTGTTTCAGTTAGAACTGTTTGACCTAACCGAATAGCTTGAAATAGAAATGTTTTTGACAATTAAATTGTGTACTTACATTTAAAATGCGTAATTATGCAATACCGAATTGTTTGAAATGGAACTGTTTTTGACATTAAAAACTGTATTCACGCAAAACCAAATTGCTTAATATAGAACTATTTTGACATTTAACAGAGTGTAAATAAAATCCATACTTATACTAAACTGAATTGTTTGAATTAGAACTGTTTGAATAAACTGAATAGCTTGAAATAGAAATGTTTTTTTACGATTAAACTGTGTACTTATACTAAACTGAATCGTTTGAAATAGAACTGGTTGTTTGTATAAAAGTGGATTTGACATTAATAAACTACAAAGCTTGATATGCCATAAACCCAAACAACCAACAACTAACCTAAATCTTGATGATATATTTAGTATGTATAAAATATCTTTATGTGAATATGTCATTATGTAGAAGCAAAGAATAATTTTATGCATATATGCAAAACGTAACTGATTAATCAGCTGAAGGAAATGATATTGTAGCCGCAGCATTCCTATCGAAAAGAGTAAACAACAAGAAGAAGAAAGTTTTTGCCTCGTGAAGAATAATTAAACGATAATGGAAATAAATTCATTCGGTAAAGAATTGAGTGTTAAATTTCTATCAAAAATGAAATAAAAAGTGAAAAGGAAATGCAAAGAAATGATTTTCAGTAGCTACTGAAGCTCATTATATTTTACCACCGTATTAATAAGATTTATATAAGGTTCAAATTAGATAAATGTGTATTTATTCATTTATGATTCTAACTATTTTAGAATATGCATTTTTAACAAATTGGAAAGTGGCGGAAGATTTTTAAAAATTAATTTTTGGTTTTGCAAGACAATTAAACATATCATTTTTTGCCATCTCAAAAGCATTTTTAAAAAAATCATTGTATCCCACGCTGATTGGTCAATAAATCCGAAAGTACAAATGTAAAGATTTCAGATTCTGGAGCTTCTTTTTGTACAAACTTTAACTCTTTTTTGGTTTGGAAATCATTTGATATATATATTCCTTCTTTATCTTCCATTCTGTGTTTCTTAACATCTTCTTTTTTTTTTTTTTTTTCACTTTTTAGAGTACATCACCAGAATATCCAGAGTTTGACAGAAATACAACCACGATAGCATACAGATAAACGTGGAAGTAAAATATTGTGGTATGGCAACGGTATTTTCAAGTTTATTTATCAACAAAGAGCCCGTACAGCACCTTCGAATAGCTTCTGTATTTTAAAGCTGCAGTAATATCCAACATATTCTACCTTTCAATAGTCAAAGCTTTTCTGAACGTTTTCGAGTGTTGATATTTGTGTTCTCCTAAAGCTGCATAATTAACAATTGATGACTTATTTCAAGCAATAAATCATCACCTTAAAGCACTTAAAACTGTTTGAAGAAGAACAGTAAGATATTCTTTCATTTCTCTCTGTTCTTTTATTTGGTCAGAATATTCGGCTCCGATGAAGCCCAATTTAAAATTACTAACAACCGTCTGAAAATTCGCATTCGATATCTAAAAAATACTCGCATTTATATTCTCATGACTTTACGGTTATCATGAGAGGAAATTAATTTGGTGATCCGTGTTCGTATCCTACACGATGCTCTTTGAGTTTTATTCAGTGTGAATTTCGTTTGGAAAGACTTGAATCTATTTTCTCTCTATGAGTATATAGTTGGACATTGGTTCCTTAAGCATTTGGATAGTAACACCAAATTTAAAACATCTGCACTGAGTAAAAAAATTTATCTGGTTTCGTATCACACCTGCAGGAGAGGCGATCGTTTAAAGCATGTATTACTCATATCAATAAAATAGTGGTTTAATTGTTTTCAGATGCATACAAGAAATATGCTTTAAAATAAAGCTTAGAATAACCGAAATCATTTTTATCCAATCAAAATGATTTAATTTGTTCAGTGCTCATTTACCATACGAAGTCAATACTCACATGTATTTGTATTTCTTTCCTTCCTTCCTTCTTTCTTTCTTTCTTTCTTTAACTGATTAAAAAATCTAGCTTCCATTTTTGTGTCCTCTGTAACTATTCCTGTTTAACATTTTAACATTCTTTTCCTCACTGATTCGTCTTGAAATATCAGTTACTTTCTTCTGTTTATCTTCATTTATATTCAGGCATTAACTGTTTCCTTAATCCATTTCGTCTCCAGCCGTTATTTCTTTGCTTTTTACTTCATTTCTTCGTCGATAATTTTCATTTTATTCTATTCTTCAATTTTTTTTTCTTTCTTTCTTTCTTTCTTTCTTTATTTATTTATTTATTTATTTATTTATTTAAATTCTCATTTATTTATTTATCTATTTATTTATTCAATGTCTTGTTTCTCTCCTCTATTTCTTTCTTACTTTCTTTTGGTATTCAATTGTTTTCATCATTTTATTTGGTTATTTTTGTAACTACTCTTTCCCTATTTTTCTTTCATTCTTCTTTATTATAGCAATTATTCTATTTTGAGTTGTTTTTCAAATCAACTTTTTTCTTTCTTTCTTTCTTTCTTTCTTTTATGTTTATCCATTCATTTTTTTCTAACTTATTTAATAATTCTTATTTTTCCTCTTTCGTCCATAACAATTTATTTCTATTTCTTTCTTTCCATCTACACATTATGTAATTTGGTCTTAACTTCCTCACTTTCTTTTTTTCTTTCTTTCTTTCTTTCTTTCTTTCTTTCTTTCTTTCGAAACAATCTTACATTCCGCATTTTCTTCGAAAGATTCATTTTTTTCTTTCAGTCCTCTTTTCTTTTCAAACCTAATTTCTTCCACTATTTCTATACCAGCCGCTCTCTCTCTCTCCCCCCTCTCTCTCTCTCTCTCTCTCTCTCTCTCTCTCTCTCTCTCTCTCTCTCTCTCTCTCAAACCATTCAATGAAACACTTGTTCGCCCATTCTTTATACGCCCACCAGTTTCCATCATGTCTTTATACAAAACTCGTCAAACGGCGCGAAATAGAGTTCGGATTCTTAGCACCTCACGATGCATTGTTGCCGACTCTTTAATAATGTATATTTCTATTGTGGCCGACTATGAATACTGACAACACTTATCACAAGTAGGCATGCGTTAGTTCAGGAAAGGAGGGAATGTAATGTAGAAATTCATTTGACTGTAGAATCAACCGTTTTCTCGCTCAACAATAAAATATACCCAAACCTGTTATTGGTGTATATTCATCATGTCTATGCATGTAGAAATATTTTTTCGAATTCTCTAAGTATATTCACACACACACACACACACACACACACACACACACACACACACACACACACACATATATATATATATATATATATATATATATATATATAAGAAAGATAAATAAACAAAAAATAAATTAATAGATAAAGCAAGTTTACTGCCGAAATAATAAATTGATAAAAGTAATGAAAAAAAGACGTTGTCATAAAATGAAGAAAAAGATAAATACGTAACTGAAGGAGAAAGGAAATAACTGGATTGAATGATTGATTGATTTTAAAGTCTTGTAAAATTGTAAAGGGTTATTTCATGCCTAGATATAGGGGAATTACTTTCATTGTACATTTATATCTAAATTTTGTGTTTGTTGTCTAAAGACTTTTTGGCAAACAGGGATATGATATCTAATACAAATAAGTTGCACACGGTTGAATGCTTTCAATGCTTCTAATAATAATAATAATAATATATTTTCAAGTTATTATTTCTCTTTCGGAACAATAATCTGTTTGCCAACAGCTATATAGTTTCACTTAACAAATGATAATCTTTAATAAACAATAATAGCTCTAAGTGACTATTCTCAAAACAACTAATTTGTCCTCGAATATAATGTATTAAGTATTCGTATATAATACAAGTAATTTGTACACAGTTTCCTGGTTTCAAGTATTCCTTTCTAATACTAAACATGTTTTGGTTTCAAGAAATCATTTCTACTTGATAATTACATTGGCCTGCGATGTTTTCAATGACGAATATATAATAGTTGATTTAAAGGCAGATTTTTACGCTGAATCAAAAAACCATACTCATTCTTTCTTTTGCCCTGTCGGCTGGGGCTGTAGAATACGCCGACTGCACCTCTGTAGATTGATAACCCACCCCCAACGAGTGTCCTGGATATGATACTAAACAATCTGATGGTTAGGTTCCAGTGATGCTGGGACTTTGGGGAATGCAGAATACCTCTCATTGCAATGGCTCCGAGGTCCACTCTGGCTCAGAATTGTAGAACATTTAGAACCCTATCTATGGGTAAAATAGAGCTAATATGCAAAATTATGCTAAGCTGAGTTGTTTGAATTAAAAACTGTTTGACTAAACTGAATAGCGTGAAATAGAAATGTTTTTGACTATTAAACTGTGTACCTACATTTAAACTGTGTACTTATGCTAAACTGAATTGCTTGAAATGGAACTGTTTTTTATATTAAAACTGTACTTACGTTAAACTGCATTATTTAATATAGAACTGTTTTGACAATTAACAGTGTGTAAACAAAATCTATACTAGTACTACACTGAATTAGCTGAATTAGAACTGTTTGACTATACTGAATAGCTTGAAATACAAATGTTTTTAGCAATAAAACTGTGTACCCATGCTAAACTGAATTGTTTGAAGTAGAACTGATTATTGGTAAAAAATGGATTTGGCATTAAATAGACTACAAAGGTTGATATACCATAAAACCCAAACAGCCAACCAACTATCATTCTTTCTTATCAGATTAACAGTTTGAGTTATAAGTTCTTAATTGCAGTTTATAGGACAATATTATAACTTTATTCATTTTCTTGTTAAATTAAACAATGCTAAATTTAGGGCTGATATATGTGCAGAAAGTTACATTGTGCCATTGTAATTGAAAAATACAAAAAAGAAGCCATTCATGGATGAAACTTTTTTTTCAGGAACTTCCTCCTATGCTCGGTTGTCATCTCCTCCTATTTGAAGCACCAGCAGGAGTCAGTAAGAAAGTTTATATCCCACCGGATTTGGTGGCTCTCTTCCATAACACGAATATCTTGGTGAAAGCGATCATCCTGCTCTTTACTCAAATCTCCACTGTTCTTTGTAAAATTGTCCAAGTGTGACCAGTTTGACTGACATTCGTGTCTCGAGTTGGCAGAAACTCTTCAATAGCTTTTGAATTTCCGTCTCGTATTTCGCATTTCTCACTTCAGTGGATTCCCAGAAAGTTTATATCTACTGACTTCAGTGATTGCAAGGCGGATAGTTCAGCTTCGCTCAGTTCTTCGTCAAATATTAGGTCCTTCATGAATTCTCTTATTTAAGGGCCATGAAATATACCAAACATGAGTTTCTCCAAGCTCCTTGTTCTGTGGGAACTTCTGGAGGACACCAAACCCGCCACCTTCCCTGTCCATTGCCTTCACAAAGTTCTTGATTACTCCGAACTTGATATGGAAGGGTGGAAGCAGTATTTTGTTCGGTTAAACGAGAGTGTGATACTGAGATAATGATGGTCGTCAGCACGGCTATCCAAGAGACACAGAAAACACCTTGGAGCACTAGGATCAGTTCAACCACCTTATATCTCCAGAGATCAACCATTTATGATCTTGATTGTTAACAGTATCCAGCGAATGATCCATACTGTTGTGAGTTTCTTTCAATTTTACAGAATTCCTAATAGGTATAGATGAAAAACTATGCCCATTATGTAGAAGAACTCCTTTGAGACTTCTTTTAATGAGTTAATAAAAAGTCTCCATTCCGTAGCATCATACTCTAACCTCATTGATTTGTTCAAGCTAGCAATGTTTTTGACATAAACCAAAGATCAATTATTCTGGAACGTGAAAAACTGTCTTAATTCTCTCTCACCATCTCGATACCAGTCGAACATTGTTCCTGCTGCCAACAGATGTTTCTCTATGAGACGTGAACCCAGCTGCAGAGAAGACACATTTAAAAGGTTCGGGTCTAGTGCCAGGTCACTGTGTTCGGCTTGTGTCAAGAGTACTTCCTGTTCATCCATATCCAGTTTACATGAATCATCCCCACGTACATAAGCGACGTTTCTCTATGGAGTACTACAGATGGACACACCAATCCTTGCAAACCATTAAAAACTTACATTCATCGGCTATATTGTGGACAACGAAGGACCTATCAAGAGCAATGGTTGGTAGGGACGGATAGAGAGAGAAAGAGAGATAGAGAGAGAAAGAGAAAGAGAGAGATAGAGAGAGAGGGAGAGAGAGACAGACAGACAGACGGAGAGTCATTGATTCAGCCCTGTCAGGAAGAGGATGATGATGATGAAAAATGAAAACACATCATAATATCGGGAGAGAGATCTGCTGCTGCTGCTGCTGCTGCTGCTGAGTCCACATCTGCTGGTCTTTTATATATATATATATATATATATATATATATATATATATATATATATATATATATATATATATACAAACTTAACGGGTTAACTAATCTTAGTGAAATCCTTGTAAGATAAAGTCTTTAATCTATGTCGGGAAGAATAAGGGGGTCCATACTTTCCCAAATATACTAGTCCGAATGTGAACGTATCAGCACAGCTGGGATTCGAATCTTCTTACAATGATGTTGCCGCACTTTAAATTATCCAATTCACCACGAGGACTCTCTCTTATATATATATATATATATATATATATATATATATATATATATATATATATAATTTTATGCTTGAAGAGGTATCGTTTTTCAAAATCATTTTAATGTTTTATATTTGCTGTGGACGTACCATTATAATATAACTATTTTCACAGATTTTTTTTATTTGCAGGATTTTTTAAAAGATCTGTTTAAAATGTAAAATGAGGAGAGGTAACAGACTTTTAAAATATTCATTTCTATAAAGATATTTCGAAATAAAAGCCTTTCTAAAATATTTCAAAATCGTGAGAATCAATTGATGTAATTTTAAGAAATTACATTGACCTTGGTAAACGCAACCAAACTCCTGTATTATATTGCAAATTGGATTACAAATTTCTTTATTTACATTCAAAACTATCTTGCAAAGTGTAACCTTTTTTATTCTCTAACAATAAAATCTTTATATAATATTAACAAAATATACATACATACATACATACAGATAGATAGATAGATAGTGAGCATTATTAGAAATATTTGTGTAAATAACTCAGAACCGACAGAAACCATAGTTTTTCTAAATATTTGGGATTTTAAAATTAAAATAGTTCACCCAATTCCAATCAGGAGATCAGATATCCTCAGCCGAGGAAAAGAAAAAAAGTCAGATGAATTGAGAGAAAAAAAATCAAGATATTTGGAAAGAAGGAAAAATAATGAATCATGTAATTAGATTCTGAAAGCAAGGAAGGAAATGAGTAAAAAAGACACAAAAGTGGAAAAAGTATAACAAACAGAATTTTCAAATAAAGAAGAAGAAGAAGAAGAAGAAGAAGAAGAAGAAGAAGAAGAAGAAGAAGAAGAAGAAGAAGAAGAAGAAGAAGAAATCAAATGGATGAAGGAAGGAAGAGGAAAAAGTTGAGAATACCGGAATGGAAAGAAAACACTAAGAAACCTCAATGTAAATAAAGTAAATACATACAACAAGAATAGGAAAGAAAAAGAAATGTTGAAAAAAAATGCTGACTGGTTTTAACGGAATGTCAACTTTGTTTGGGTTATTTTAAATCTAAAGGTTAGGGAATTACATACATTGTACATTTTATTGACATTTTTTAGTAGATTGCTGAGTGTTTTTTTGCACACATTTAAATGTATTCCTATCAAATTCGTATAATTTGCAAACATATCGGCTTGATCGATAGATCGGATCCTAACAGGCCCTACCAGTTTGTGTTAAATTCGTCTTAAAAGTAATGGCAATGAAGGGGCATACTACAGAGCTTATGAAACAGAGTCTCAAAATCAGATGAAGTTAAGGGTCCTACAGAGAATAGGGTCAGAATTATTCTAAATTTTTCCGACAAGGCGGAAAATAAAAGAAAGTTAAATTTAACGATCAGGAAAATTCAGAAAATTTATCCCAATTGTCAATGATCTAAATTCTTTGAGTTGAATAATTTGATTGTTGCGAAGGTTTGGGGATAACATATGTAAGCCAGGAAAAATCAGACGGTTCTTTTTTTGACTCTTGAGAAAGGCCGAGCGTGACGCATGCGCGGAGATTATGAAGTCTAAAAATTTCCTTAAGGTTGAGTGGGGGTAAAAGATTGAGAGTAAAACACAGGTGAATGACTCTTCACGTTTATTTAAATTTTCTTCGATAGCACACCATTTAAAGAAAGTGATAGAAAGATTAAAAATGAAGAATAACAAATAAAAAGATAGATTAAAATAAAGGAAGGGGAAAAAGTGATAACATCTAAGAGAATAAGGAAAATAAAAATGAATGGAAATTTCGCTGAAAAATAATAAGAATGCGCTATAGAAAAAGTAAATCACTGCATGTTATTTTAGTTTCAAAATCTAAACATCGTCTATTCAATTCCTTACAGTTTACGTGATGTCTATATTCGTATCTGAATTCCGTGACTTTTAGTTCGTGTTGGAGTTCAATTGCAATGTCAGTTTTAGGGGTGAATGTTTCCAGCAGAATGTTTGCGTTTTAACAGTCAAAATTAGTTACATTGCTATTCAAGTCTCATTTCCTTTATCAATCATTTAATGAATCTATCTTTTCTCTAAAGAATTTTTTGTTTTTGTTTCTTTCATTTTTTTTTCTTTAATGTTGTATGTATGTATGTATGTAAGTATGTATGTATGTATGTATCTATCTATCTATCTATCTATCTATCTATCCGATTATTCATACATAAATAAAATAATAAACTCATTAAATTTTGTTAATATAGATTTATAGTTATATCGCTCTATTATTTTACTTATGTCTTTATTAT
>OY757929.1:62428409-62555909 GCA_963585895.1 Sepioteuthis lessoniana | reverse complement strand
ACTAATTAAATACCATTGAAAGGTTTGACTATCGAATGCTCCTGTTAAAACACAGTATGTTCTGGTATTGTAATGTTCTTTTCTTATAGAGAGATATTATCAACATATCATGACTGAGTACTCTTTTCTCTACTAGGCTTAAGACCGCTATTGGTATGTTTGTCTTTAACATCCTGCCCGCCGGGAAATTACCCAAGATTATTTTTTACGGGGTACAGAATCTAATGTTTTCCTTCTCATAAATACAAATACGATTCCTTTCGATAACCATTATGTTAAGCGCACCTCCTGAATGACATCTTTGGAGCAGTACTTTTTATAAGATATTGCTCATAAATATTTGAACAAGCATTATTTATAGTTCTTTTCTTATATTACTTGAACCATTAATGATTTTGAGCAGGAGAAATCTAAATTAAATAAATATAATCATTTTTATGCATGAATATGTATATGTTCGCTGTTTTCAATCACCTTGTTTGATTTTAACAAGTTTTTAGGGTTGAACTCTGGTAAGTAAAAATTTTGGTTAAATATAAAATTAAATTGTTAAAATTTAATTTTATATTTAGCCAAAATTTTACTTATCATATTCCAGAATATATATATATATATATATATATATATATATATATATATATATATATATATGTGTGTGTGTGTGTGTGCACATCTATATGTATGTGTGTGTTATAAAACTTTAGCTCATAGTTTGCCACAGTAAAGCTATATAAATGTTTATAAATGATTTTGAATAATTGTACAAAATTATTAGTTGTTTTCAATCTTAGGTTTGTTTAGTTTTATAAAAATTTCCCCCTACTATCTTATTAGTGTATATATATATATATATATATATATATATATATATATATATATATATGGGGGGTGTATGTGTCTGTGAGGAGGAAGAAGAGTAGATACTTCATTTGAATTTTAGGGATCAAGGGCTATTCTCTAGCATTGAGCAACGGGGATTGATAATACACTGAACCTTGGCAGATGTATACAATCATAGAATTATTTCATTGGAAATTTTCCAATTATTAAAAGTTTTTTCATCAAAATAAATTCTGAAGATTTCGCATCCTGATAAATTGGAATATGATCAATTAAATATCTTGTTATATTGATTGCAATATTGGTTATATTATGTTATATTGGTTCTTTTTGCATAACTTGTTTTTAACGCTCAAAATTAGAAAAAAATCAGAAAATTATCTGTGAATTCATAAACCGTATGTTGCTACTACAGATTTAGCGACGACCGGAAATCCAACTTCTCGAATTTGGAATTTAATCTTAGATTTCTGTCTTCCTATTAAGGAAATCCGATCTTTACAAATGGAAAACATCAACAAGTGAAGTTGTTTAGTCAAAATTCAATTCCAATTTTCGTTTCATTTATTGTTTTTCAGGTTTTCTTTTTTCTCTGTAGTGCTTCATTTCCAGATATCAAATTTTGTTTCATTTTTTTCCTGGCTAAAGCACCCGTGTGTTTTAAATATATGCAACCCTCTATGATTTGATACTGAAGTAACCCTAACTCATTTTTTAACAAGGTTGTTTGCTTTCTTTCTTCATTCTTGTCTTCCATATTTTGTCATATTCTCTTAGATATTTTCCATCTTTTCTTTGGGTCGACTGGATTTCTTTGTTTTCATTTTTTATTCATGTACATATTTTTTTGCTTTTTCTTTCATTCTTTATTTTTTCTTTCTATCACAATTTTACAACGGCTTTCTTTCTGTTTTAAATCGTGTTTTTCTATTTTTGTCAATCCTCCCTTTTTCTATCCATTTTTTTTTTTCTGAATAACTTTTCATACTCTTTCCTTTCTTTAATTACTTTTTATTTTCATTTATGTTTTTCATTTCTCTTTGAAAAAAATTATTTCTATTCTTTCTACATTTTCTTTCTTTCTTTCTTTCTTTCTTATTTCATATTCAATCTTTCCTTTCTTCCTCGCTTTTTTCCTTCTTTTATAACTTCTCCTTTGCTTTGAATCTATTTTTCTTGATTTCTTTCATTTTTTATTTTTATTCTTTATTATTTTCAGCCTTTTTTTTTTCTGTATGTTTTCTGTATCCAATTTTCCTTTCATCCTATTTTTTGTCTAGAACTTTTTTTCTTTTTCTCTTGTTCTTTAAACGGTTTCTCTTTCTTCCTTTATATCCTTCTTTCATAACTTTTTCTCTTTCCTTTCAAACTTTAAATGTTATCCCTTTCTTTTGTTTAAATATTTTTGTCTAACATTTCTTCCATTTCATTTCATTTCATACATTTTTTCTTCTTTCCTAATTTTCTTTCTTTTACGTCTTCGCAATTTATCTTCATTATTATATCTGTCTGTCTGTCTGTTTTCTTCTTCCTCTTCTTCTTCTTCTTCTTCTTCTTCTTCTTATTATTATTATTATTATTATTATTATTATTATTTACCCATTAGAGTTTTTCACATCAGCGTTAGCTGGTGGTCTTTCACTGGAGATTGAGTGACAGCAAGTCTCCTCAAGTCTCCAGGACTCTTCTCAGAATTCTGACCGTCTTCAAGAGTGCTGTTGTTTGGATGGTCTCCACTTGGCAGCCAATTTCCAAATCCTCCAGGCTCTTTAGTAATCCTTTAGTTACCATGCCAAAAGCACCAATCACAATTAGTATAATTGCCATCTTCATGTTACATAGTTTTGCAATTCTCTAGCAAGGTTGAGGTACTTATCTCTCTTTTCACATTCTTTCAGTTTTATTCTGTGATCACCCGGAACAGCAAAGTCAACAATTTTGCAGATTTTCTTCTTTTTTTTTTTTTTTTTTGGTTGATTATTATAAAGTCTGGTCTTCTAGCCGAAATTAGGTGATCCGTTTATATGTCAAAGTCCCATAGGAGTTTATGTGTGTCATTCTCGAGGACATTTACTGAGTTATGCATGTATCATTTGTTCGTATGGTCAGATTTAAATTTCTTGCATGATTCTGAGTGGATCACATTGCCCAACCAGTCGTTTCCTGGCTTATACTCTTTCTATGGCAATTTGCTGCATTCGCTTATTATGTGATTGATCGTTTCGTCTTTATCACCACATAACCTACATTTGCTATTTTGTTACATCTTACCTATTCTCGTTTTGATATGGTTTGTCCTTATGGCGCCGTTTTGTGCTTCTATAAAGAGAGTGTGACGGGGCAGGTTGGCACTTGACCCCTTGTAGAATAAGTCCTCGTTCAGAGTTTTTTTCTCGGGCACATAAGAACTGGCATATTATGTGGGGGATTAATTTATGACCAGACTGACCGCCGCTGGCAAGGGGTTCCAAATTTCACACTATACACACACCCACTAGGTCACTAGTCTTCCTCCCCTAGACAATGGAAGATATGGACCTCTAGGTTGAGACGTAATAATATTACTTATAGTAGTCGGCAATTCCGGTTTCCCGCGTGATATTTTAAAAGAATTAATAGGGCAATTTCAAGCAAGATAACATAAGGCGAATAGAAGCTGGAAAAGAAACATGAAGTAACAAATTCGTAGCAGACGCCACAAATAACAACTTAGACCACGTGGGAACATTAATATATATCAATCTTTTACTACACATAGATATACATCTTCAACGTGTCAAATATATGATAAATGAACAGTCCATGAACATAAATGTGTTTCTTCTTTTCTTTTCTTTCGTTTTCCTTCAAATTGAGAGAGAGAGAGAGAGAGAGGTATATAAAATTGGGTATAAGGAGAAATAGTCCCAAAGTTACTTATCTTATTTTTCGACGGGGTTCCACTGGAGAATCTTTCTTCTTTTACGGGCTAATAGACTTTATGCTATGTTTAACACTGGCTTGAAGAAAATGGCTCCTTCGTGTCTGAGATATTTTTTGTCTTCTTCTACCCGGAGTACTTGGCTTTGGTTCTGTCCCCTACGAACCCTGTCCAACGACTAACTTTTTTCTTTTCTATTTCCGCTGACTTGAAGGAGTCCCCACTTCCGTTTTAGGGTCCCAGCCAATCGTTTGCTTCCCTCTTCTTCCCCCTGGTCAGGCGATTTTTTAGGGCTACTAGATGTCATCCAAGTCAGGTTACTGAGTACAGATAGCTTGCCCTAATTTACTATCATGCCTTAACGGTCATTCTCTGATGGCTTGCCACTGTTAATTCAAACAAGAGGATAGTAGTAATCATATTTCTATCTTCTCAATGGGACACCACGTGACAAGAGGTTTATTTTCTTAGATGTTTCCTTTTCTTAGCCCCGTCCAAGTTTTCCCGTGTGGGATGTTGCTTATTTGTCACATTAAACGTCCATAAAGTTGTTTTTCTCCCCATTTTTGCTTTCTAGTTATTGTCGTTCTGTTGTTCCTCGTGTCAGTATTATTTCTGGTGGCTGTAATCAGTCCTTCTCTGCGTTTTTCTATGTACTCGTCGAGTCGTTATTATTATCATTTTTATTTTACTCTCGTAGATATTTGTCTCTGACTTTTACTGATGAATTTTCAGTGAGGTCTAAGAGATCGCAAGTCCCTTCATATCACCAGTACATTTTAGCTGTCAAGATGATTTTAACATTTGTTTAGTTTGGAAGATCTCGATTCCTATTCTCATCTCCAATTCAGATTATTAGGAAATATTCCAAAGCTTTTATTAATGATTTGTATCATTTGAACAAGATAGGGAATACAGTGAAAACATTTTAAGGAATATTTAGATATATAGATATGATGATGATGATGATATATATATATAGAGATATAAATATAAATATATATGTGTGTGTGCATGTGTGCGTGTGTGTTTGTGTATGTGTGTGTGTTTATTTGTTTGAACTTAACCAACAAATGTTTTCTTTTTATTTCCACTCTACGTTATCCACTTATATTTCCAAAATAGTTCGTCGGGCGTAAACCATCCAATTGAAAACATATGGCATGGTGATGGGATTAAACATATACGTATCAACAAACATACACATAAACACACATACACACACGCATATATATGTATATGTATATATATACACACACATTCACCAATGTATTTGTGTTATTAGTTGTTTGTGTGTGTGTGTGTGTGTGTGTATGTGTGTGAGGAGGCCCCAGTTGATGTGTATTGTTTTACCGTCAGTAAATTTAGATAAGACAACTTCCTCAAATATAAGTACATAAATAAAAATAGCTAAGATTAATTTAAAATATGCAAATTTTTAAAAGAAAGAGGTCAGATTACTTTCGAAAATCATGTACACTTATGTGCTTGGTTATCCAATCGAATCGTCATCAAATCACATCTTGGACATTTTATTTTTTAAATGATGGAATTATATTGTGAATTGAATTACCATGACCAGAAAATCCAGCAAACATTTGCGCCCGACATACGGAATCACAGCACAGCTATTTCGACCTTATTAGGTCTCATCAACAGTTCATACCGTGATCTCCCTCACAGAAGATTGAACCAGTGACCACAGAATGCAGAGCCGAAACTCTACCACTGAGCCACTGGTTCATATCGCTCCATTGGGGGACATAACAATATACACTGCTGATGAGACCCTATTATGGTCGAAACAGCTGTTCAGTGGTTCCGTATTTCACGCATAAATGTTTGCCGGCTTTTCTGGTCATGGTAATTCAATTTACAAATCTCATTTTATCTCCTCTTTTATCTTTATACGAAGGTTATTCAAACATCATCAGCATTATCATCATCATCACCTGTTCTCAATGTTCGTCCCTATCATTGAGCGTTCCTGGAAAATCCTCTAGACTGAATTCTGTGTTCATTAAGTGCTGATATATGTAAATCATTTGCTGGTCGGCCAACAGTGAAGATGAATTTTGCTTAAGGTGTTGGCAATAAGAAGCTTTGTTTACAGCTGCACGTTTTTCAAGGAAATCGATGAAGATTAATCCAGGGAATCCTCATGGCGTAATAGCTAAAGTGTTTGACTCGAAATAAGCCAAGTTTGAACTCCAGTTACACTATTGCGTTCACTTTCGGGCTAATACCTTCGGGTAGAGTATGAACCCCAGATGACCTCTGTTCTTTTACAAGTATGGCTTTGGTATTGAATTACACATCAAAGTTGATATGACATTAAACAAAAGAAACCAAACTTATCTTGTACTAGAATAATGTCAACATGGTCTGCTTTACTGACTGCTGTGCATGAAACCGTTTCTTTTCCGTTAAGGTAGTGTATTTCAACTCTATGAACTGTCATTTCGACTACGGCTTATAGTAGCCAGCCCATATTTATCTCATTTATAAACTTTTTGACTAAAACACGCTTTTCCATATGCATCACACATTTTTTTCTATAAATTTCACATGGTTTGCACTTGTTAGCCCACCAAAATTTGATGACATTACTCTGTTCAAGACGGGAGCATTTCATTTGATTTGCTGCCATTTTGAATAAGCTCAAAACAAATATTTTTGTGTGATTAAAAATATTTTTGCTATAAACAAATTCGAAGCAATGTAGAGTTTATATTTATGCAAAAAATTGTGATAAAAAAGATATTTTGCTTCCTTCAAAAATAATTTCTCTGATTCATTGAATAACTCCCGTATGTCTTTTTTCTGGATAAAATTTTGAAGGTTGATAGTTACAAGAAATAAACTGGCCATTTCCGTCCACGTCCACATTTCTTGTTATTTACTGAACTTTCTTTAGAAGCCTCGTGTTACATACAGTGGGCACCTCGGGTGGTGTAATGGTTTGCAAGGTAGACTAGCAAACCTACACGAGTGAGTTCGATTCTCATTGGGTGCACAATTCATGCGGCCTTGTGCTACATCTAAGCAAAAAAGCTTAGTAAATTACCTCGTGTTACATAAAGTATCAGTTGCTACAAAGAGGCAATCATCTATAAAGTGAGCAAGTTAATCGCTGCTTATATTTGGTGATTTATCATTAAGCGATGCTTTTAAAATGACTTGATCGTAAGCGCACAAATCTTGCGTTATTCGTTTCATACCAATATTTTACGCCGAATTACACAGAAATTATTTGTTTTCTTACTGTGAACTGTTGCCAAGAGAAATATATATCAATCCCTGACTCCCAGTCTGATACTTCCTCTCTAAACCCCGTGAGAATGTGCTGTCTGTGTGACAGATTCTTTATCCGCAAGCAAACATTTCATTTATTTTTTATTTTGCGCCGGATTTTTACGAAGCAGTGTCCTCCATGATACGCATTATTTGGTTTCATAATTCCCTGGTTTTAATCCTGGTCTCGTGCGCCTTGCACCTTAGAATGTTGTCTCTCCTTGGAAAAGTCCCAGGAGATCTGCAAGGAAGGTTTTGCAGCTTGATCGCAACCACGACGCCATGCTTATAAGCAAAATTGAGCGAATATCTTATGCCTACAGACAGTTCTTTCTTTGGTGATTTTGTATTTACTAAGACTTATTTTGATCAAACAAATATAAAGGTTTGGTGAACGAAGCTTCGCTCATAAAAATCGCCTCAGTTATTTCAAATAACCTACACGATTCATTGGCCTAATCGTGTTTTCCTCGCTACAAGAATGTTAAGTAAACAATTCCACGGATGACACGAGGGAGTAAAATGTTTTAGCCGGGTCAACTTGATAGTTCAAAATATCGTGAACGATTTATTTATCTGATTATGTTTGCAATAAGAATATGAGGTGGGTGGAAAATCTATCGGTTCAGCTAAGAAAAAAAGTCATGTGCCTGCGGGATTATATATATATATATATATATATATATATATATATGCGGGTATATGTATATGTAATCTGACTAAACCAAAATCATTGGTATATGAATTCAGTCTCATATCAGCTTTTTCCACAGTGTCGATGAGGGCATAAATATAACAGATCAATATATTGTTCATCAAGATTAAAAATAATTTTAAGAAAAATATATTTCATCATCATCATCATCAAGGCCAAAAGAGAGGACAGATTCCCCTGACTTTACCTCGCAACCTCTTTCCCTATCGATTATTTCTCTTCGTAAGAAGTCTAGACAGTGTTCGCACAGAATGGATTAAAGTAAGTTTTTACTGATTAGCCGACACTGATGTTTCCATCCGTAGGAGTCCATAAAATATCACTCATGACTTCTTACTTCTCCATCAATGTCCAGCGTGTCGAGCTCCGTCTTCCTGAAATAAGAGGTCAGTGGCCGTATAGCCGCTGTTTTGTTCGGTGCTACTTCCAAAATTTGTTGAAAATATCTGGCAGAATCCTTTTGTGTTTCCTAACTTGTTTTTTTTTTCCATACGGTGCAAGTGATCTAAATGGCGCAACTATAGAGTGGTGCTAACATAGCTACTCTTGAAAGAGTACACGTTTTATTTTGTAAAAAACATACCGAGTATTGGCACTATAAAATAGTATTGATACGACTTCTGCTGGGAAGAATTCCTGATTTTTCTCAGAAAGATCGGACTTCTACATGGTCGATAACCTGTTAATAGCAGCCAGTCCAAACCTTTACTGTATGTTGATATCATTTTCTATAAAAGAGATAATACTACCGAGTTAAGTTAGATAGTCTTCTAAATTAAGATATTTCCCATTTAATTCCTTGAATAGTTTGGTTTCTTTACTTAATGGGGTATTAACCTTCATTAATTATTTAATGCCAAAGTTATCCTTGTAGAAAAACCGCAATGGTATGATTTAACCCACAGCGGGAGAGATAAAGAGGTTTAGACCTTTCTCAAGGCCATAAGTGAAAGTAATAGTACGACTAAACTTGCTTAATATGAAGCTGCTGTCCAACATATTAGCCATTATACCACAGGGACTTGTTCTTTTCCATTCATGGTGAAGATGGAATCATCTCGTTCAAAACACATGAACTGACTCAACAGAGTTCACGTTGAGGTCAATGTCTCTTGCTACCAGATCCACACGACGCAGCAGAGATTCAAACTAATCAGATGTAGTTGAGGTAAGCACACAATTATCTGCGTAGTCTCCTCCGTATTTGTTTCTTCGAGATATCGTCTAATTCATGCCTTTCTTTGGATAACACCATATTCTTTCATAAGATCTATTGATGCCAGTGGTTCTTAATCTAATTCGAAACGGTTATTATATATCTCGTGTCTTCTCCAGCACGTCCGAGCGTGACTTACACGTCTTACTTGGATTGTTCGCCAAATAGAAGGTACAGAGCTGTAATGTAGACTGCCCCTTAAAAGATCTATTTAAAACAGCTGGCAGCATCGAGCTTTTTCTCCAAGTGTTTCGTTTGATTGGTTTGGTTTTGGTTCGGTTTTACGGCTTATCAACGATTGTTAGTTATTTAATGCTAAATCCTGTATTTAAATATATATTAGATATATGATTTGTAAACACATTTATGATACACACAGTTGAATGATCAAAAAGTTCTATTTCTAACAATTCAATTGAGGGTAACTTGTTTGTTTGCATTTAGTTTAAATGTCAAACTGCTCTATTTAACCCATAGATAGGACTCTATCGGGTGTTACCACTCCGAGCGAGAAGGGACCAAGGACCGATGACAATGAAGGGGGATTTCGCATTCCCCGAAGCTCACCATCATATTATCTAATATTCTCTGAAGGACACTCGTTGGGTGGTGTCTTACTCCTTAGCAGAGATACTGTTGGTGTATTCTATAGCCCCAGTCGATTAGGCGGTGTTTCGTTTGAGTGGTGCAATCATACAGTAATACTGACACGTCTACTGATTGGAAGATCCCCCGTTTTATTTTGTCAGAAAGATGAAATTTCCCCTTAGTTTATAATTTGTCTGTAGGAATATGTGCTTTAATCACGTCATTTCACATATGCATATTCTTGTCTAAAACACTTGGTGTTCAAGGGTCTTTAATCCTTCCAGTTCGATAGAAAGCTACCTATCATAAAAATGCTATTCTCAATGGAGAGACAAGGACTTTGCAAAACTTCTTAATTTATATCGCAGAATTTATACGGTTGACACAAGGAAATGAGGAGTCCTCGTGGGGTAGACGCTAACGTTGTAAATTATAAAAGCTAAAGAGCAAAGTCTGATCTACTATTTACTCATAGCTAAAGCAACAGCCTTCATGCCTTCTCCAAAATCATAAATGTGAAGAGTAATACAAAGAGCCTCGTCCAGGAGTTGAACTCGGTTCGCGCATATCATACGTATTTTTCCATTCATCTTGCCGTAAAACAATCAACAATGATACATTGAAATGAGATCATTGTAAACCGGCAGATGATTACAATATTTCAACTTTGAGAATTTAGAAAAATGCCAGTTCAATTCAATCTCCAAATCACTAATGATGTGCGCAGGCTGCATTTGTGCTCACTGGGATTATTATAATTTCCAAAAGTAGATAATGATTAAATACTAATAATAATTTTTATCATTATGCATTTGTTTTAAAAATATAATTTCATACAAAGAACGTCATTTTGTATCAAATGGTACAAGGTTGAAAATAATAAAGTTATTTTTAAAAAACCCGCCACCGGAAGAAAAATGAGTTGAATCAGTTTAACATCTCATCCAGTGAGCTAGGTGTGATAAGTTATGCTTGCTAGCACCCTGGACTGAAAACAGCAGTCAACCAAGATTTGCTGAGGTCATCAGACTTGATCGGCCAGGCGAAAGAAAAGGCTGAGTGTTCTGTGAACCCTAATATTTTTCTGGATTCGCTCTTTTTTTTCTTTTTAGGCTAGAATATGGAGTGACAAATTTTTGCGTATATGGAAAACCAGGAACGATTTAAAGATTGAGAAAGAGTTGGTTCCAACTTGAATGAAGAAACTGCCAATCACATTATGACCGCTATTCACTTTTTCCTGCTTCCTCGGCCACAGAAATTGAAAGAAGAAAATAACACAACAGAAGTTCTAAAAATCTGAGTTCAATTGTATTCTTTATGTTTCTTTTTCCTCAGCCGATGATTGGCAATCACCAACATAGCAGTCGTTGGTGACTAAGCTACAGTAATGACCTTTGTGAGAGGCCAGTATGCGCGTAAAATTAAAGAAATTTTTTTTGTGTGTGAATTAGAGAATCGTAGATATAAAAGGAAAGTATTGGGGAAAAAAAGAAACGTTAATCTAATCGATCGTCATATAAAAGAAGAGAAGATCTGAAAAGTGATTTGAATAAGAACAAGAAAAAAAAACAGACAGTATTGAAGTGAAAGCCTGACACGCCTACAAGAGATATCAAACTGCTAGATGTGTGGGGGTGGTATGTTCGAACACAAAATTAAAAAACCTAAAATAACAATAATCTATAAAAAAAATGATAGTGAAGCGTATATGAAAAGTCAAAGAAAAGGGGGAAATGTGGAAATTTGCAACTGCCAGGCCTAACTTTATTATTTGGCCAAAAAACAAACTTGCCAACGGATGATGCTTGAAAATTATAGTGTCTGCCCATGAGTGACTTCTTGAAGAAAATAGCAGCTACATTTTTTATTTATATGATATGCTTTTGTTTTGTTTTGTTTTTGTTTATGTTTCTTTCTTTAACCTTTGCAAATCTGCATTTTCGACCTGTTAATAGTTCTGACGTTATCATAGAGATTGACGTAAGGTGATCGCTGATGATTTGGTCTTACGTGATGGTTTACTCCTTTCGAGAGACCGATCAAAAAATAGCCCATCGTGCTCGAGAACTGTCAGATATTGCAAGGTAGAATGAAAAAAAAAAAAAAAAAGCTAGAGAGTCTGAGAATGCAATTCCTTGGGAGAATTGGTCATTCTGGTATTAGTAAAATCGCCTTTTTTTTCTTCCTTTTCTGCAACACCTACAGTAAGACCAACTATAAAGTGAAGAATTCTTACTATGAGACGCTAAACGGTAGCAATTTCAGCTAACCCCGTTGTCACTGACTGGTTGAATGTTTTGAAACTTGCATGAAGTCTGTCTACCATATCTGAACCCAACTCGTATCTAAAAAAAGAATAAGAAAACTAGTAAACTTCCTGCCATAAATAACGGAATTATCTATTCATGAAATGGCACTTCATCTCTTCCTTTTTTGTTTTCTTTTTTGCTTCTTATACGTTTTTTCTTTTTTCTTTTTTCTTCTCTTCCTTTCATTTCTTTTTTTCATTTTTCTTCTCTTACTTTCATTTCCTTTTTCTTCTCTTCCTTTCATTTCTTTTTTCTTTTTTCTTCTCTTACTTTCATTTCTTTTTTCTTTTTTCTTCTCTTCCTTTCATTTCTTTTTTCTTCTCTTTCTTTCATTTCTTTTTTCTTCTCTTCCTTTCATTTCTTTTTACTTTTTTCTTCTCTTCATTGGATCAAAATATTTTTTTTCTTTTTTCATCCATACCTTTCTCTTTCCCACTCTCTCTCTCTCTCTCTCTCTCTCTCTCTCTCTCTCTCTCTCTCTCTGCTTAATTTTTCTTGAACTTTCCTTCTTTCTTCCTATAGTCCAGTCCCTTCTTTCTGGTTTTGCTTTTTTTTAGCCGAGAAATATTATAACAACTGCATAAATCAATAATCTGTAATAAGACAAATGCACAGGATTTATTAATATACGAGGGTCATGACATTTTTTGTCATATTTCGAGCCACCAGATTGAGTCAAAAGTTCTAACGGAGTTTCACTGATTTTTGGCAAATTGTACCACCTTGTTTTATCATCAATTTGATAATACTTGTTTAATATTTGCTGAATAGTTTATTCTTCATTTTCATATGTAAGTAAAAGTAAAGTTAGCGACCATAGTCGAGGGTGACCCGAAGGCTCCCTTTTCGATAGCTACTACACCAAGGTGTAGGGGAGGGCGCTACTCCATTCCCAGGATTGCTCCACTTTACCCTTGAACCGTACCTTATAATGCTGAGTGTTAAGCAAGGTGGTATCAAGTACCATTTTTAAAGTCTTTGGTATGACTCGACCTGGGATTGAACCCAGATCTCCCGGGCCATTGGCGAACACTCTAACCGCTGGGCCATTTTCATATGTAACATGTCAATATCAATTCATTTTTTGAGTAACTGTCTTGATAATGAAACATTGCAATAAGTCTTTTTATTCTCCCAGTCGAAAAAAAGACTGAGTCTAAGAAAAAGAAAACAATTACGTTAAAGACTCAAGAATTGTCAACGACTGTATGACACAAAATTAGTTTTTTCAAAGAGGTCACAACAGCCTCAAAGACAAACCAAGATCAGGAACACCGTCGGTGGTGGGAAAAGTACCCTTACTTAAAATGATTCTAAAACAATAAAATACAAGCACCCGCAGATTAACGACAGAACGTGATCTTTCACAAAGATCCTTGATAAGCTTTGCCTTTGGAACGTATATTAAATTTTTTTAGAATCTAAAATACAAAATGGCTGTATATATGACAAAAATTTACTCCCCCTAATATATATATATATATATATATATATATATATATATATATTAGGGTGAGTAAGCATATATATATATATATGTGTGTGTGTGTGTGTGTGTGCGTGTGCGCGCGCGTGCGTTTATCGCTTTGTATATGCAAAATACTACAGACAATTGAAGATAGGGTGAAATATTCCCTTCCCAAATGTCAAGGTGGAATCACTAAGATCTACTGAGGTATAACCCTCAATGCTATAACTGCTAAGGTTTATAAGACTCATTTCCTATACCTCGGTAGAAATATCTCATCCACTTCGAGAGATGTCAACATACGTAAAAAAAATCAGGTATCAAAAACATAAAAATCCGATCGCTTTGATAAAATGAAACAGAAATTCTTCTCGGCAGTACTATTGTATGAATTTAGCAAACCGCACAGAGAAAAAGCTAAACGGTAACTACATGTGAATGCTGCTCACTGTTTTGAACAAATCTTTGAAGCATTACCTCATAAAAAAACTGCTGTGCAGCCACTTTTTCTTCCAATAAACAAATCCCCCCCACCAGTATGACTAATAAACACTGCTTGAGAAGAGATGAATTAACCATATTTACCGACCCCTCCGCTCGGGCAGGATATGACACAAGGTCAATTTTTAAGCAGAGTTTACTACTATTTACCCATAGCTGGAGGGATAATTATTGGATTCATACCTTTCCCAAGGGTATTAGCGCTATGTGAAATGCAATCAGTCTCGTCCAGGATTTGAACTCGTATCGCCGCGTCTATTCCCAACGACGATAACCATTACACCACGGCTACCTCCTAGAAGAGATTAATTAACAAACAACGTTGTTTCGTTGACAAATATGTGTTGGCCAATC
Source organism: Sepioteuthis lessoniana (assembly GCA_963585895.1). Taxonomy (NCBI): domain Eukaryota; kingdom Metazoa; phylum Mollusca; class Cephalopoda; order Myopsida; family Loliginidae; genus Sepioteuthis; species Sepioteuthis lessoniana. The sequence continues at coordinate 62,541,701 of OY757929.1, read as the reverse complement.
AACAAAACTTTTCATCCGTCAGTTCTGTGTGAACACTGAAAGCTCTCTAGAGGACTTACTTGGAGCCATGGATAATACGAATGGATGGCGAAATAAAAACAAAAAAATAAATGCTATCAGCTTTATTGAGGATATATATATATATATATATATATATATATATATATATATATACGTGCACGTGTGAGCGTATGCGTGTATGTACATAAAGCGACTCTTGTGGGTCGAACTAGAGAAAATTGAATAGGTAAAAATCCAAACGACCACAAATGATTTCAAACCCTAGGTATTTAGAGTTTGTTTATTGTTATCGGTATTCCTTATGTAAACGTATTTATGCGACACGTTGTATGGACATTCCAGACTTAGTCAACTAGAATCGACGGGAACAATCTGTAAACCTCATTCTGTTATAAAGATATTTAACATACAGCAAACACTTCTTTCATTTGAAGAGGACTGGAATGGTTGAAAGACGTGTCACATAAATATAGACAGGGTTTGTTGGGTAATTTGTCGTCTAAATTACGCAAAATTGAAAATGACACCGACATCTCAGTTTATCAGATATATTTACGAAAATTACATAAAAATATCTTAAAATACTATAGATTTAATATATTCTGAGACATCATTATTGGCTTCAACCTCAGCCTCCAGACTATTTCAGAATCTCCTGCCAGGATTCCCGATGGCCTCCTTGTTTAAATGAGTAAATGCAGCCGTTATTCTTGCCATTAATTCATCTTTGATGATGTATAGAATTTTGTTGGTCACTTAATTAACTGTGCCCCCTCATAATTGTCAAAGGGAATGTAATCTGGGGTGTTAAGTGGAGATGTAGTAAGAGATATTTTCTCACAGTCAAGAATGGGTTGTCCCGCCTAAGTGATATGGTTCAACTCCCGTCGCAATATGTGTTTTCCAGCAGCTACCCTTTCGATCCAGGTCAGACCCTTGATGTAGGCCTCCATTTCTTCACTGAAAGTCTGCTCAATCTCAAGGACTCTCCTTAGTACACTGGCCGGTCTTAATAATGTAGTAATATGGATAGTGTCCTCTTGTCCTCTTATTTCCAAGTGTCCCAATCTCTTTACCAATCTTTTGAGGATTGTTCTAGATTATAACTATTGTCATCTTCAAACTATACAACTGTCTGCAAACAAAGGATTAGTAAGAAAAAGTAAAAGTTATTTTCAACAATATAATTGTGTATACACAATTTGTGCAAGATAGAAATACTTAATACCATATAACTGCACAAACAATAATCATTATAGTCAATATGCAAGAGAAATTTCAAACAATGTCACAATGAAACATTGAAATAGTAAAAAGTAAAGTTGGTGACCGTAGTCGAAGGCGAACAGAAGGCTCCCTTTTCAATAGCTACTACACACTGAGGTGTAGAGGAGGGCGCTACTCCTTTCCCTGGATTGCTCTACTATACCCTCGATATTTACCTTATATTGCTGAGTGTTAAACCTTGAGGTATCAAGTACCATTTTTATAGTCTTTGGTATGACGCAACCTGGAATTGAACCCAGGTCTCCCGGACCATTTGGCGAACACTCTAACCATCACGCCAAAACATTAACTAATGAATCAAATTTCGCCATTAAGTAGCCCTTAAGGGATTGATGTGCCGTCAAACGAATAAATTAAAACAAATCAAACTTCTTCATTTATCCAGTTAGCTTTCGATTTTTTTCTTGTATAAATGTCACACTTTTAGATGTCTCGAAATCACAAAAATAGTTCTGAGTTGATTGAGATTTGCGTAAGACTTGAATGTTTAAATTACAACACTGCTGGAGTCAGTAAACGGATGAAGGTGCTAGAGATTTGAAACTTGATATCAGCTGATATCACACTAAACTTGTCATATGATCGATGCACATTGCACCTATTTTGTCACATAGTCCAGTATAAAACTGGGAGATCTATCTATAACTCGCCCTCATTCCCTTCCTCTCTCTCTCTCTCTCCCTGAGTTTGTTTTTCTTAGTCTTTCTCTCTCTTTTCTCTCCTTTTCTCAATATATATATAGAGAGAGAGAAAGAGAGAGAAAGAGAGATAGAGAAAGAGGGTTGAGAATGATGGTTAAGAAAGATGAAGATAGAGAGACCAGCAGATGAAGTTTGATTCGAGGCTACATGGATATATATATATATATATATATATATATATATATATATTAATGCCTCTTTACTCTCCGTATCTATCAATCTTTCTATCTGATGTATGTATGTATATATGTATGTATGTATATGCACATTGTGTTGGCGTTTGTAGTGTAATGGACACGACAACCTGAGTTCCAATTCTTAATGTAGCTGTTTGCATTACACATAGCGCTAATACCCTTCGTAAAAATATGAATCCAACTATTCTCTCACCAGTTATGAGTAAATAATAGGGTGCATTAGGCTCTTTAACCTTTGTATGGGAACCGATCTAGGAGAAAGAAAACTCTGAATTAAAAACGGTTAAGCTCCGCTTAACAATTGAGATACTCGTGCTGAGGGGTTGTACTTATATATATATATATATATATATATATATATATACGAAGTTAAAGGTACTAAAGTATATATTGATGAGTAGATATTTATTTAGCTTCGTTGATAAACATCGATAAATGAAGAAGCATAGAAGGAGACTGTTTTTATTTCTGAGCAAAATGATAACCCTGATGCCATGGAAAATATTTTACTATCTCATGCTCAAACTTGTATTAAGTATCTCTATCTCTGTCTCTCCATTCCTCTCATTCATTCTCTCCCTTTCTATCTATCTGTCTATCTATCTATAATGCAGAGCACATAGACTCCAAATTTGTTGCCATTGTCGTAAGTTTAAGTGACTAAAATCTAGCATATAATTGCTTGTGTGTTCAATTTTCCCTGGATGTCCTGTATCTCTTGGCTTTTGCCAAAATAAGCTAACATACAGTTCGTTTACTCCATTCTAGACTTGTTGAAATATGCTTGTTTTATGTTTATTTCTTCCATAAAATCAGAATTTGTGATAAGTTCATGCAAGTTTTTACAAATATATAGTAAAATAGCGATCTGTGTATTTGTATCAACCGAGGAAATATTGCAGTGATTCACAAAGATTAACTTCATTTGCTACAAGTTCAGAAGTTTGCGGAACCAAGTCAGAATCGAACTCAAGTCAGAATAATCTACTTGTATCACTCGGTAAACGATAGGGTACGACGAGGTACCCTAGAATTAATAGTAGTTGTGATAATCGAACTACCTACTCAATTGTAATTTGTCGATGATACTAACTTTGTACCTATTACATCATGAAGAGCTGTCTTTAAAAAACTCTTAAGACACATAGATAAGAGAGCAGCCACTGAGGATAGAACTCATCATTCATTAATGATTTATTTGCGTGACTAGCTCATTAATCATTACATATGTAAGAAGGAGCGCTTAGTGTAACGGTTATTTCAGTATTATATGAACTTGGTGACCCGAGATTAAATCTAGAACGAGGCAGTTTACACTTCCCATTACTCTTAAACCCTTGGAAAAGACTCGAATTCATCTATTATTCCCCAAAATATTAGTAAATAGCAGGACAACCTAAATTCTTTAGCCTTGGTCAGGCCATGAAACTGGGAAGAAAAAATCTGTAAATTCACACCAGCTTTATTGCACTAAAAATTGACTTTATGACACAGTTTTTGCTCACGATGGTGATGACATCTTGCTCATGATGATGGTTTTAAGTAAGTAAATACATTTCGCCATCGTCATCATCAGCAGCAGCATGGATTTCTCTGACTTTTTCTCCCCATCCATCCAAACTACATCCTCTGTCCATACAGAGATGATGTTAATAAGTTCTTACTAGTCGGCCAACACTGGCACGTTCATGTGTCGGGATAATAAAAATGTTAAATACTTTAGTTGCAACTAAGTATGTGTTTTTCAATCTAAAATAATCGAACTTCCAACTCAACAGTAATTGTTTGTCAACCATTATGCCAAGACGAGGAGACTGTTTAAAATATTCTCGCGTTTATACCTGACACAAGAGCAATAGAAAGCACTAACTGAGAATGACCTCAGTACTCAGTTGTAAATAGTCTGTAAAACTATTTGACGGTTACACTGGTACGGAGACGCTCTTAGTGTAACAGTTATAGGAAAAGAAATCAGCCAGATGATTTCAAATCCTGGATGAAACCCATTTTTACTTCGTGCAAATGTCATTGGGAAACTGTTCTTTAGTTTCACTTCAGCAACCAGTAAAGAAGGAAAACACTTAATACTAACCAACTTTACTTCGCTTAAAAGATCACTTTTCGTCACCTCCTTTCAAAGTTTGAGTAGTTTGGCAAATATTTACCAGATACGTGTATTCAAAAAATTCGATTATCATAATATAGTTTTTCTTTGTTCATTGGATTTTACTTTGTTATGAAACTGAAAGACTGTGACACTCAGTAACGATCAAACTAACTTCAACGGCACTCAATCATGTGTTTAGCAGACTAAACATAAGTGTCGATTCTTTTAATTACCTCATTTTACAATTATTTTCCAATACAACTATTTAAAAAAAGACTTTTAAAAAATACGTAAATTTTAAAAGCTGCTAACTGATACCAATTATCCAAGGAATCCAGTTAAATGTGCTAAATCCTTACTCTGTTTCCCTTAAACCGATTATCAGTGTGGATTAACAAATAACTGACTCTTTAAGTTTCCGTTTCTTGTTTGGTTGGCAAATTATGGTTCCTTGTGTTTGCCATTCGGGGTCAAACAAACATGAGTTTAATTTATGGCGAAATAAAATCACGATATCACCACTGACATTTTTATGACTGGATGTAGAGTATTAAGAATACTGTTCGATTTGTACATTATGATATCGACTGATGATCACAAAGGACAAATCTGTGGGTCTTTTCGGTATCTAGATTCATATATGTTTGTAGGTTGCGGACGTTATATGTCAATATTACTAAAGGGCGGTAAAATAAACATAATTTTCTGATTGTACAAGAAAATACTAAAATGTCCGCGAACAAAAGTGATGAGTATAATTCTCATAATGCATAAGAGTATATTATTATTTACCTAACAAATAAGGAAGTGTCGTTAAATTGACGATATATTTAAACTTTTACCTTCATCACCATCAAAATATTAAGTGTGTATGAATCGTAAAATGAATTTACCCTTGCATGAATATATTTGAATATTTATAACGTTTTCATAGATAGATAGATAGATAGATAGATAGATTATTCATACTAGAATAGTTAACAAGCTAAGCCTGCAGATCATTATTCATGCTATAAATTCTTAGTGTCAAATACCTCTGGCTTGTGCCATAACATGGCTATTAATAAGCAAATACAGATATAGATAGATCGATATTGTAGAGCACAAAATCAAATAGATAGATAAATTGATAGATTTGGGATTTCATAATGGCTAGCAAGCTACACTAGCAGAACATAACATTTCTGGTCTTGCCAACAACAAGGATAATCGTACAATATATGTTGGCATAATGGTAATAGTGTTCGCCAATGGTCCGGGAGATGGAGGCTCAATCCCAGGTCGAGTCATGCCAAAGACTCAAATGGTATTTGATGTCTCCTTGCTTAACACTCACCATTATAAAGTACGGATCAAGGGTAAAATGGAGCAATCCAGTGAAAGGAGTAGTGCTCTCCCTTACACCTCGGTGTAGTAGCTATCGAAAAGGGAGCCTTCGGGTCACCCACGACAACAGTCGCCAACTTTACTTACTATATATATATATATATATATATATATATATATATATATATAGAGAGAGAGAGAGAGAGAGAGAGAGAGAGAGAGAAAGTCAGAGGAGAGGACGAATGGCAGACAGACAGAAAGATAGATGTTGTTTGATTCGAGTTTTTATTGGCTGTTAGTGTGATAGTCTGATAGACTGCAGTAATTAAAAAAGAATGGGCCAGTACTACATCGACGAATTTTAGGAAGAATTTTGTAATTCTTGTTATTTTGTAAAACAGTTTTTACAAATAAAAGTATAGCTTGGATGACAACGAAAGTAAATGACGAAACCGAGACACAAACATGTTCAAGGATTAAAAAAGCAATGGCTACAAATATGTCTGCAAGAAAAATAAAGTTTTCGCTTCGTTAATAGGAAAAGGATTCATGATTTTTTAAAATTCTTTTTTGAGAAACAAACAATCGAAAAAAAAATCGAGAGTAAATGGTTTAGATACTTCTGTATAAAATAAAGACAATGATTTTTTTCCAAGATTAACAGCCTATTTTAAGTGTTTAAAAGACACTGCTTTAAATATTCACTTCTAATATAACTAATTGAATTAACATTCTAAGAGTTTAAGACTTGCATTGCAGACATAAGGAGACGAACAAAAAATGTGAAAAGAAGAAATTTGCGACATTTTAATTTTTTTAGACAACGCTTATCGTGAAATCTGTTATCAATTATACACTTGCACTAAATAGTTACAAACAGTTATGAGGAAAAAACATGTTGGCAAGATCAATAGATAGATATATAGAAAAAAGGATAGATAGGCAAGATAGATAGATAGATAGATAGATAGAAAAAAGGAAATTCAGAGAGATAGACAAATAGATAGATATTAACATATATAGATATGATATAGGCATGTGAATTTATATATATATATATATATATATATATATATATATATATATCAGTGTTTATGTCTTGAAATAAAACAGATAGGTAGCTCTAGCATTTGACATTAAGCACTGTATATGTAAAAGTCACAAGTCAGTTGTTTTAAAATTATATATATATATATATATATATATGGGGGGGGCTCTTCTCGAGAAAAGAAAACCCATCAAAATAAAAGATGTGTAACGTCGAAAAAATGATGGAAACTTTTAAAGGGATTAATTTTAAGAAAAAATCTTCAAAGTAACAAAACTTTAGGATTAAAAAATATGCTACGTGGAGCGAGCTTAACACCTGAGTCCAATGTTTCTTGTTTTCTCAGGTGTACAATTTCAAAAAAGTTCGCTTGAAATGTATATTATCGACTTTAAAACGCAACGGAAACATCTGCTTCTGAGACATTTTAAATGGGATGCATCCCCCATCCATATATATATTTATAAGTCGGAAAATCACTAATATTATTATTTGTTTAAATTTTCTCTGTAGCTTTATTTTTCCTAAATTATTTGAAACATTGAAAACTTAAAAAACTGACAGAAATCATCAGTTGTATGATCTTCTTGGATAAAGTGCCGGTATGCTAAAAAGTTCTCAGCCCAACCAAGAAAAGTATTGCGGTTTTATTTTAAATTGGCATTGATTAATCCACACCGTAATAAGAGACGCATTTAGCGCAACAATCACCGTCATCGGAAATGGAATCATCTACTCGAGTTTAAATCTTTATGAAGTTGATTGAATTTCATTTTGCACTTAAGTTCTTGGCAGAGGCATTAATCCCTCTGTTCTCCTCTCAACCACGAGTTTATACCATGGCAGATTTGGTTCTTTAGCTTATATCAGGAAACTAGTCTAGGAGAAGAAAAATAGAATTATAAACCAGCAGTAATCCATTTAAAAATTGATCTTTTCGCATTTCGCAGCCGAGGGTTCGGGTAAATACATACACGGTAATAAATGTATGAATCAAACGTGTTTTCCAAACGACGATCAACGGTTATTAATTTCTATCCTGGACCAGACACAAACAAGACGTCTCCACCAACACAGTTGACAATGCAATATATATTTGAATGCTTTATCAAACAAATGAATAAAACTATAATGTCATATTACTAGTAGAAGTAAACAATCAACAAAAATAAAATGAAAGAAAACTATTTTTAGATTAATAAAAATGTCCATGTTTTAAGTCAGACATTCGGGTAACTGACAATTCTTTGACCGTTAATAATACGGCTGCTTCGTTTGCAATCAATGGTTCCTTCTTTATGTACTAGTTCCTATCCCTCAAAAATGTTTAGGATCCATGGAACTATAATGTGGAGTTCATTTTCAGTCTCTAATTTCTATTTTACTAATCCCAATTCCTAAAATATTGCTATTATTTACAAACTCTAAAACACAATGTCATTTTCTCCGTCTGATTGATTTTGGTCTGTTTTAGTCGGAACACATTTTCTAGCCCGTATAACAGTTTTTTTTTTCGTCATCTTGAGACACAGCCTACTTTGAAATTACCCTAAACATTAGGAAAATGTGACCTTGTCGCAAGTGAGCCAAGAATATCAACAAAAAGAATAAGTTGATCTCCATGAACCTATCCTGATATATATATATATATATATATATATATATATATATATATATATATTGCCCATAAGTGAGTTAACTGAAGTAATTTCAAGTAATTGCAGTAATGTTGATTTTCTTCTAAAATAAAGAGAGCAGCATTTTTTGTGTGTGTCTGGCAGGACACATGTCACAGTGGTTTAGGCGTTTGGTTCAAAAGTGCTTCAGAGTGAAATCATCCGGTGGTTTCAGGTTCAATCCCATTTACAAGTAAAAATAATAAGGATTACTTACTATAGCTTAACACTTATACTCGGTCAAGGTTAACAGAAATGGAACAATCTGCCACCATGCATTAAATAAAAGGTTCAGTTTTAGGTTCCAAATGAGCATCCAAGTTCGATATGAAACACCAGAAGACGACTAAAACATTGTGAGTATAAGAATGAATATAAAAACAATTGTCCGAATATTCTAAGAAATGAAAATGATGAAGAAATTTAGACAAACAACATTTTATTATTCCTCAAAAATTCAAAACTAAAACCATAGGTGCAAAAATATTTGTATGGAGTGTACTTACTTTTAGATTGTTACATATTTATATTGTTGCTAACAGTTTAAAGCTTGTTTCCCTCACAATACAAGTTGTATGGTTATATCATTTGAACTTTAACAACCTAGAGACATATCTCGACTGGAACTACTCTCAAGGATGCTGTTTATTGTGTTGAACAAAACATGGAAGCTGCGTCCAGCAAAATATTTACATGGCCATTTACCTCCCATCTCGCAACCCCTCCAAAAACAGTGAGTAGGACATACTGCGCAATTCCAAAGAGGTAACGATGAAATTGTCAGTATTCTTCTCCGATGGTGTTTTAAACATGGAAAAAGTTACATTTATCATCTCTGAACGGAAAATGGGCGTCGTCTAAAGCAGCACAATACTAAGTTATGGTACACGTACCGGGGCTGTTACGAACGTCATCGACTGCCGACACGTGGTGAGTTTCCAGTTTCACATTATCCTGTATAACAACTAACGTAAAATAAAAGTGGATAACATCTTTCTGCATTGTTTAATATTATTCTTTTCATGCGCTGTGATACAATAAAACAGCTAGAAATACTTGGAACTTGATCATAAAGCAACAAATAATTTGGCACAAATATGGTACCGGTTTATTGGCACATTGGAAAAATATCCTGCCGGTTCGCCGCTTCATATAGTCTGTCAATCACTCGGAACCTGCCTACGTTCTTCTATGAACTACTACACATGGCCACACCAATGTTGTTCTATCAACAAATAAAAACCTTATATTCATCACCTCCATTCATTCACTATAGGAGTTATTAAGTGCAATGACCAATAAAGGCCTATAGTGTGCGTATGTGTGTGTGTGTGTGTGTGTGTGTGTGTGTGTGTGTGTGTGTGTGTGTGTGTGTGTGTGTGAGAGAGAGAGAGAGAGAGAATTAAAAGAAGTAGTACCACTGGCATGCTTTGATGAGATTGATGTTTAGATTAAGCAAACGGTACATAAATATGTATTGAAGGAAAAAGACATTGCACATAAAGGTACACACGTTAAAATATAATCGGATTTTTTCCTGAACAGTCTAACAGAGATAAATTTCAGTTGTGGTAGCTATTGGTCTTCCAGATTTTGCTGACATAATTCGGATGATTTCCCATCAACGTCACTGACATCAAGCCTCGCCTTAATAAAGCTTGTTTCGGTTTTACTGGTCCTGATTTAACATTAACTCTGCTGAATCCGATTATAATTTTGCACAATATTATTTCCCTGAGTTCGGCTAAATGCTAAATGTTCCTTATACATTGCGCGTCGGTACAATGTTTTCCAATCTAAATAAATTCTGTTCAAGTCAATTAAATCTCACATCAACAGATCCCGCTTTAATCGTAGTAAAATCGATCTCAAATAAGCTTCAGTGCTAACAGAGATCAATTAGTTCAAGTCTAACGCCACTTCCACGTAAATCTACTTCAATAGATTAAATAGAACCGAATCAAATCTGTTCTGATTTACAGATTAAGATCAGTTTTCATTGAACGGGGCCCTAGCTCAAATATATCGATACTAGTTAAACGTCATATATATTCAGCCCAAATACATCATCACCACCTAAGCTCAATTTAAATTGATTCAGCACTTCTCAAACGTAATCTCTTCTTTAAGATAAAATTCTAGCTTAGTTCAATTTTGTTCTCTTCATCGCAACTAAATATCAGATTTGTTCGTTTCAAATATTAATTCAAGTGGAGGGGATCAATTTAAAGACATTCCATACAAGGAAGCGTGCTAAACGTAACGGTAATCGTCATACTAAATGCAATTGAAGACCAGGGTTCAAATACAGGACGATTTCATTATACAAGAACGGTTCATTACCATTATCAAGAAGTCATGCTGATTGCACAGATTCCCTTGACTTTTACTCGATATTCGTCCCTATTGACCATCACTCTCAATAGGTCTACTAGAAGACACTGAGCTGGTAAATGTAAGTTTGTAGTGTTCGGCCAACAGTGGTTTGTTTATGTGTCGGAGGTCATTGGAAAATCTATCTGTTCATCTTAGCTTCTCCAGCAGTACTCATGTCTTGTTTGTCTTGTATATTTTTCAGAGCGGATGCATATGTCTGTTACTGATATATTTTTTTAAAGAATGCTACTTCCATAATATGGAGATAGTATTATCTTGTTTAAAGCACGTGAACTCTGATTTATATCAGTTCATACCGAGGTCAATGCTTCAAGTGGGTTGCCTTAAGCTATTCAACAGGGATTCGGCTAGGGCAAGTCTATTTCTGAGAGGTGCTACACCATCTTCTTTGTCTACATCCGTATTAGTCTCTGCAGAATATAATCTGCTTCTGGCCTTTTTGAATTTGCTTTCATTAGATTTATTGACATTTTTAGTACTTAATCTTGGCATATTGTAAATAAAATCGGTGCGACTGCATCTCTTTACAAAAATCAGTGTTAATCTCGAGTGAGAAAACTATTACTTCGTGTTTTTAGTTGAGCACATTTATTGCACTAACGTATCATTTAGGGAATACCATATGCTAGAAACATTTACTCCTTCCTTCCCCTTTGTATGCAATCAAATGCGTTGGAGAAATCTATAAGCAACAGTGTTGCCACAAGATTTTGTTTTTCGTACGCCTTCGATGAGATGTTTCGGATTGATTTCTCAGGTCACTGTTCTGATTTTTCCTTAGAATATTCTCAACTTCAGTTTAGATATAATTGAGAAGGAGGGTATAATAAACCTTAAGGATATGATAACGAGCTATTCCTTTGAAGAGCTTAGAGATTTCCAAGTCGTCTTTCTTCGGGAAGGGGATGCTGCTGCCTTTGGCCAGGTTCAGTATTGTGATTTATATACGGTGCTGTATAATCAAAGAAGAATGTCATCAAATTTCCTTGTCGTGATACTTTAAGAAGAACTTCATTGAGACCTATAGAAAGATTGCCCCAATGATTAATTCCCAAGTATCGTGGACATGTTCCCAAGTAAATAAATCTCCCATTCAATTGCTTGTGTGTCCAATTTTCCCTAAATGTCCCATACTTCTGATCTTTTATCAAACTTAGCTAAGTTATTAAATGGCTACGGTTCTTTCACTCATTTTTAGATTTGATGAAATGTATTTGTTTTCATGTCTATTTCTTCCATAACATCAGCATTTGTGTTAAGTTCACGCAAGTTTTTCAAATATAAAGTAAAACAGTATTCTGATCTTTTGTGTTAACACAGGAAATATTTCTGTGGTTTATAAAGTTTCATTTTGTTCGCTACTAGGTCAGAAATATGTCGAACTAAGTGAGAATCGAACTCATGAATAATATTCTGTTTGTATCACTCGGTAACCATTAGGGTACGTCGAGGTGCCCTAACATTAATTGAAGCTGATATTTAACTCATTGCCGTGGGGCATCTTATGAAAATCGAACATCCACTATGTAGTAAATCGTTGATAAAAACTTGGTAACTATTACATCACAATATGTCCTTATAAAAAGGACTAAAACCTGGTACATAAACTCAATTTGGGCGCATCGATTCAGGATTGAACTCATCAAATATTAGTAATTAATCTTCATGATGAGTTTATTGATCACTATACCTATAAAAAGGCGCCCCAAGTGTAACAGATATTTCTGCAGGGAAATGGGCCTGGTGACCCGCGATTAAATCCAGAACGAGGAAGTTTATACTTCACATTACTCTAATACCCTTCGCAAAGACACGAATCCATCTGTTCTTCCCTCAAAGAGAGGTGAATAGCTTGAAAAGCTGGGCTCTTTAGCCTCAGTTAGGCAATCAGACTCGGAAAAAGAAATCAGTAAATTTAATTCAACTTTATTCGACTAAAGATTTATCTTGTGTCACACCCAGCTCATAGTGTGGGTTTTAAACAAGTACATATATCAATATGTTTCAATATCAATTTAAAATACTTTCGTTGCAACTAAGTATGTGTTTATCTGTTTAAAATGATAGTGTTGATCGGTGTTTTGTATCGTAAATATTCGTAGCCGATAACCGTCAAGATGTTGCTGAGTGAGTGTCCTAAAAATACATGACAGCCAACTTTCATCGACTAAGTTGAATAAGGCCCGATATCCCTGTCTTTACTCTTTTATTAGCTCGTAGTATTTGGTTAGATTCCACTCTAGAGCTTTATCCAGACGCTCCATTCAAAAGAGAGATAACTATCACATCAAACATTTAGGATTTAACGGTTATCGTTGTGCGAAATTGGACTCGACAATCTGAGTTCGAATTCTGGACGAAGTTGTTTGCATTTAATTTTGCTCTGATGCCTTTGGAAAAGTCATGACACCATAAGTTTTCCCTCCAGCAGTGTTTTTTTTTTAATTTTTGATTAGGCAACCAATATGGGAGAAGAAAAACTGATTTGGAACTAACTTTACAGAGATTTAAAATTGACCTTTTCTCACATTGTATACGTGGAGAAAGAATTGAATAAATGCATTAATACAAACAGTTTTATTAAGGAAGTAATATCCTGAAATGGAAGGTAAAATATACGTGCATGAAAAATTTATTCAACAGAATTATTCGGAGTACTTACAGGAAACCGTATTTAGTGATTGAAATGATTGATGTATATCTTTATTTAGCTCTGTCTGTCTGTCTTTTTCGCCGGTTCTCAGTCGTCCAAATATATAATTCACTCTTTATTTTGCTCTTTCGCTCTCTCTCTCTCTCTCTCTCTCTCTCTCTCTCTCTCTCTTTCACCGGTTCTCAGCAGTCCAAATATATAATTCACTCTTTATTTTTCTCTCTTCTCTCTCTTTCTCCGGTTCTCAGTCGTCCAAATATATAATTCACTCTTTATTTTGCTCTCTCTCTCTCTCTCTCTCTCTCTGGTTCTCAGTAGTCCAAATTTATAATTCACTCTTTATTTTTCTCTTTCTCTCTCTTTCTCTCTCTCTCTCCAGTTCTCATCAGTCCAAATCTATAATTCACTCTTTATCTTTATTCTTTTTCTTTCTAAGTCAACAGATTTCCTGATATATTCTAGACGGCTTCATTCATGGCTTAAACAACGAAAAGTCAATTGCACACGTGAAACATCGCAGTCACAAATATAGTCTGTCACCTTATTAAAACAACGAAAACTTCGACGATTTCAAAATACACTGCTTTTTATATTTTAAAATATTTGTATGCTGGAATCAAATTTATCATTAATACTACTTTCCAGACTTGTCAAAAATTATCAGCAAAGATCACTCTAATAAACATTAGAACTGATTCTTTAATGTTGTATCCTTCCACTAATTGGTTTACAAAAACAAATATTTATGTTCTGAAACACTTGGAAATACGATGATATGGTTTTTGTAAGCAGCTGTCTTGTATTATTAGATATATATCTCGGAATAAAATGAATCAGTCAGCAAATACATTTTATAACCCACAAACAAATAGAAGAGCAAAATGCTAAGAGAAGGTGAAATGAAGACAGAAGACAGAAGACTTAATAAGACTTTTTTTTTCAATTCAGATTTGCAATGATTATTCATGAATTTTACCATCATAAAATTGACAGTAATGCCAAAGATCTAGTGTGAACCTTTTGATTTTCAACAGGTTTAAATCGCAATTCTATTCACGGTTTACACACACACACACACACATATATATATAAGACTCTCTGAAAAGCAAGATGACTCTTTGGAAAGACAAAGTGACTCTTCAGAAAGTTGGAGTGACATCCTGGAAAGACAGGAATTTTAACAAATATGGATAATACAATGAAAGAAAAATGCCCTCAGAGTGTCTGTAGCGGGGAGGGAGAATATATCACCCATCTTACTTGCTCATACGGTAACGATCTGGATATGTACCCGGCTACAACGTGTGATTGCGGCAGAAAATTCAACAGCTTGCGAGGATTACGAATCCACAAGGCGCGCTGGTGCGAAGAACGTAATTTTCCTGCCGGAGAATGTAAATCGAATGATGGGCCTATGAATCAGGTTTACCCCACAGTATTCACGAGCCCATTGCTGACCATCAGCGTCCTGGAGACATTTTTTGCAAGCCAAGAATTTAGTGGCCCAAGGATAATCAGATAGCTACCTGGACAAACTTAGACCAGGAGCTTTCTTTTTACTCACCACCCATCTTGAGGGCCCATTGATAAACAAATAAAATATTTTAGCGAAATTATCTATGACGTTTGTCTCGAGTGCTTTTGGGCAGTAACGCATAAATGAAAGAAAACGAACCAAATTGGTAACGGATATAGAAAGGATTTCAACACGAATGTTATACACGCGGAATCACCTTTCTCGTGTAATTACGCAAAATCAAGAAACGGTTGCTATGACATCTAACGGCCGTAAGTAAACGCATTTTTAAATCACAAACTGCACCAAAATGAAGATGAACGAACGTCCAATGTAATGTCCGTTTTTAGTTGATCTTGTGTATACAATATATATATATATATATATATATATATATATATATATATATTTAAATACCCTATCCGGTGTCAAAAGCTGCTCAGTAGCGCCAGGAGTGGCAGTACCGCCTTGAGCTACCGGAACTCTGTTCTCACCCTGGTTGGCGGTTGATGAGGCTATCGCACGTGCTTTCACACGTTGTATGATGAATATATATATATATATATATATATATATATATATATATATATATATATATATTAGTCATTTATGTTTATATATGCTAGATTATGAGCCATGATTATATATGTGATAATATTAACAATAATATATATGCTGTAATATTGGTTGGATGGTTGTTTGGTTGGTTTTATCAACCTTTTTCTGGTCATTTAACGCCAGATTAATTTTCAAACAATTCAGTTTAGTATAAGTATAGTTTTTGTTTACAAACAGTTAAATGTCAAAACAATTCTATTTCAAGCAATTCAGTTTAGCATAAGTACACAGTTCATTTCTACTTAACCCGTAGATAGGACCCTATCAATTCTTACCACTGCGGGCCAGAGTGGACCAGGTAGCGATGACAATGAAGGAGTACTCCGGATTCCCCAAAACTCCTGCATTAATGGAACCTAACCATCAGATTGTTTAGTGTCCTATCCAGGACACTAGTTGGGGAGGGTCTTACCCCTCTGCAAAGAAGCATTCGTTATATTCTACAGGCAAAATATTAGCAGATGTATATATATATATATATATATACGTATCACAGATGAGACACTGTAAAGATACACCTGAGTCTCAGTAGAAATAAGAAACACTCGAAATCACACGTTACGACTGATCCTTATTTACCAATGGAGATATAATCAATTAATACTCGGTAACTGTAAGAAACACATTCAATACTCTTCAGGAAATATTTGAGTTCCATGGAAGTCACTAACATTAAAGAAAACAAGATAACTTAAAAGAGCATTGTTACTCAATAAAAGAAACCCAACCAATGTTAAGGCACAAAAACGTAAGAAATCCCAGAAAGAAGAGACCAACACATACCAAAAAGAGCAATTAGTATACGTTTAAGGAAAATCGATAAAATTAGAAATTCAGTTGAATATAGAAAATCACAAATATCATCGCAGGCAGTAAATGCAGAAACGGAATGATGAGCATATCAAGAGTTAAATAAAAAGCTACCTCCCAAGAAGAAAGACTTCTGAAGTTGTTAGAATATTTCCAGAATCTCCATTGAATCCCTCCTGAAATCATTGACAAACTTATCCAAAAATCCTGTTATAATTAACTAAACGTCAAACTAAGAAATTTTATTGAAGACAAACTTGACATAGTATTGAAAAAGAAAGGAAAAACAGAAAAGCCACAGGTTTTTCAAATACAAATACATCAACCTAAAAAGAATTCCAACTAGAAAGTCATCCGCTTCTTTCTGGCGACTAGGTTGTTGGGATTTTTCTTAGATTGGTGTTTTTGCGAGAAGCACTAGGTAGTCTGCTTAGTCTGCATCTAATATATTTTCTGCGCCATACTTTTTTTAAATGTGAAACAAACAGAAGGCTTTGGCTTCTACGTAAATGAAAATAAACTGAATACATATATTTTAACCAAAAACGAGCCATCTTCACTCAAAGTGATCGGTCTCTAAAATAAGTGGACTTGTTCAAATACCTCAGCAACAACATCTCATCTACTGAAAGGGATGTCAAGATGCACCTTGTGAAGGCAGGGAATTCTATTGGCTGGTTATCGATTATATGAAAATCTGAAATAGCACATAAAAAACGGCATTTCTTCCAAGCTGTAGTCGTGTCCATAATTCTATATGGATATTCCACATGGACAATGACGAAACATATCGAGGAAAAGCTAGACACGACCTATAGAACAATGCTGCATGATGTGTCAAATAAATCCTGGAAGCAACATGCAGCAAAACAGAAACTGTTTGGCTACATACCTCTCATCTCACAAACTATTCAAGTAAGACGAGCAAGATATGCAGTGTGTGAAAATGAATTGATACCCCCTTACCAGCGTCGGAGATCAGTCTAGCCCCAAATTAACCCCCACGTTATTTGCAGATTTACCATATGCCCGAAATAGGAGTCTTGACTGGGGCTTATTACTGCGGAGAGTCAAGTGCCAGACTGCCCTCGACGTCACATGCGCATAAAATGGATTCTTGTCCTGGGATAATTATTTATGCATCGTCACAATATATATATATATATATATATATATATATATATATATATATTCTACAGTAATAGTCATGAATACGGTAAAATATTGATCACACACACATATATATATTGCAATATTATTCATATATATATATAGTCATCCACAGACAGACTGTTTCGTTCTATCAGAACTCTTCAGTGTGGCTAGACACGCAGGACGCTCGGAGCCGGGATCGAAACCCGTCCAACTTTACGCTAGACTGTGATTCAGACCACTCGTCCACCAAGCGGACCACGTTGGCTGGCTAAGGGAATTTTAAGGTACTTTTATTTTTAGAAACAGCAGCAGCCTTTGTTTACATTTTTTTTTATACCCTATCGGCTACCAGAGTGCTCAATTCTTTCGAAGAGCTTTGCATTACGCAAGCGGCGGCCGGCAATTCCTTCGCCAGAGAGCTCAACCCCCACGGGGGAGCATATATTGTCATCCACAGACAGACTGTTTCATTCTATCAGAACTCTTCAGTGTGGCTAGACACGCAGGACGCTCGGAGCCGGGATCGAAACCCGTCCAACTTTACGCTAGACTGTGATTCAGATAATATTATTTATGGTAGAGTTTTCGTCGTTACACTGTAGCAGATATAAATGTTACAGTATTAGTATGTTTTATATCTAATACATTACGTTTATATATATATATATATATATATATATATATAGTAACCCCTCACATACGCAGGATATGATACAAGGACAACTTTTTTGGGTGGAGTTTGACAGTTTTGATTTCAGTTTTCTTTCTCGTAAACATGACAGCAGACCAAGATTAAAGAGCTCATTCTACCCAACTATGTAGCATTGCGGAACGAGAATATTTGAATACATCGCTTTTCCAAGTGTATTTGTGCTATGTGAAATGCAAAAGGCATCGTCTAGTATTTAAACTCGGTTAACCAGTTCGATTTTCTACTCCAACAACCATTGCACCATGAGTGCCTCTATTATATATAGACGAGTTATGTTTAAAAAGGAACGAGACTGGAAGCCGTGGGTGAATTGTGGGCGAAACATAAAAGCGGATGGTCTTTACATCAAACATTACTGCCTTAGCAGTAATATACTGCAATCTTAGCTGTCTATAATCATCGCACTTTACTCATGCTTTTGTTTACACCTCCACTTTTTCAGGTTATTCAGCTAAGAGTTTATCTATGGACAACGCAAGAACGAATCTACGGGAAAGTTTTGTTTCGGTCGGAGAAAACTCCATTAGACGAACTTTAAATACTCCTGAAAGTGTATGAAGATTACATTATCTCACGCACATGTACTTTTGAGTAGCATAAAGAGTAACAAGAGAGGCACGAGACGGCGAAAGGTTACTCTGGGAGTGAGATGGCTTCAAAAAGCAGAATTGAGGTCAATTCCTTACGGATAAGACAGGTAGTTTGTGGTGATTATCAGTTACATTTCGAATGATTGCAAGTCAATTTGATATGAAAGAGGACAGAATTTGGAAGATCATCACCGATGATTTGAGCTACAGAAAGTTTGCACAGAATTGCTGCTAAGGTTGCGGAATGATGGTCAGAATGAAAGATGTAATGTGGATTTTTGAGTACCATCAGTATATATATATATATATATATATATATATATATATATATATATACACGCGTGTGCGTATGTGTATCTATGTCCTACAATATTAGTCCCACTACCTACTAAAAGGCAATATTATTTATTACTTGGAAATATTGGTGTTGTCACTTTTACTATTTTAGCCCGTTTTTATTACGTATTCAAAATTACCTTGAATTTTGCACAACTACAGTTACTTCATCCTTATCCTAAATATCAAATCATTATACTACAAAGTTAAATTTGGTACAAACTTTGGCCTCTACGTGAATGTAAAAAATTCTGCCAGAACTTGGGTAAACGAGAACCACATTTGCTCTGTCTCTGTGATCAGTAACATAAAAGAGCACTCCTACCCTTCTTATTTGTCTTATGGGAGGTATTACATCAGAGTCGGAATTACTTAAATTCAGCTGCCGTGAATTTAGTATGTCTTTTCAAGAAACGAGAATACGAGTGATGAATTCAAACACATAAAACACTCTTATGTTTGGCAAATTGTATTCGGTAGGGAAACTTTGATGTCTAGCGGAATACACAGATATTCTGAGCCTCAGTGAAAACACCCGATCTGTAGGTAAATAAATTTGTCAAACTTCCTCGATTTGACCGGATCTTTCTCCAAAACAAGAATATGGTTGAATGAGTTAAACAGATTGTACACTTTGATCATGGGAAGTAGTATCGGTGATTTACACGCCGAATAAACATATGGCCAGAATCTAGACGGAAGCGCCGATGCAAATGTAAATATTCCGGGCTGAAATAACTGAAAATAATTCACTGAAAGAATAACGATTATCTCGAAGCGGTAACAGACCTCCTGATCCGGATTTTGACTCACGACCAAAACTCGGCTGAACTACAAAAACATATAACGATAAGTCCGGCATGAAACAAATTTACGATATTGCTCACACACTTCCTAATTTTGTTTTGAAATTATTGTACCGTTTGTAAAACATTAAGACGAGTATAGACACATAAAATGCTTATCAAAGCCTGAGAGTCTCTGAAAAATACATAAATCATATTTAGTCTTTGGGGATTGGGCTCTAATTTGATCAGAAATTGTTCAGATGATTATAACTAATCCGAGATGTCTGCTGACGATTTCTCAAGGGAAGGGGAAGATGGTGGCTTGAGTTTAGATGAACCAGTGGTGAGGAGCATTATCTTTGCCCTTTGATATACAAAATATATTCAAACGTTTAAACACTCGCACAATCATACGTACATATAAGCAATATACGCTAATTTACACATTTCCATAAATCAGCAAGCACACACACACACACACACACACACACGCACACACACACACACACACTCATACGAACATATAAATACATACAGACCTATATACAATAATACACGCACACATATGTATATGTATGTGTATCATAGATAACAACAGTCATTTTGGAAAGAATAAATGAATGCACATAAATGAGTGTACGTGCATATATATATATATATATATATATATATATATATATATATATATATAGATAGATAGATAGATAGATAGATTAACGTCCATTTTCGATTGTATAAAAACCATTGTGGGTCTGTACTCTCTATGTGTGTGTGTGTGTGTGTGTGTGTGTGTGTGTGTGTGTGTGTGTGTGTGTGTGTGTGTGTTAGAGATAAACATACCTATTTTGAAAAGTGATATTAATTCTCACGAATGTGTTTCTGAATTTTCATCTGTGCTTAACGTATCAAGGCTGAATATTATAAGAAGCACTTCCGGGGACATGTTATAAGTTGGCAAGTAAACAGAGAAAACTCCAATACACAAAAAATATCGGAACGTATAAATCAGTCAGCCCTTCAGCGCATGCTGAGAGATAGCTTCTCACAAATCCTGATTTTTCAAAGGTAAGATCGTGGACGAGATTAAGTAAAATGTGACAATGCAGGTGATTGTATTCCGGAAAAATGATGTCGCAGATTATTTAGCAATTTTGGAAAAGTGAAAAGCAAGCTCTGCCTATTCGCTGAGAAACGAAAAACAGAGGACTTGGAAGAGGTCAAACGTGTCATAGAATTCTTAAGAATATGCTGACTTTAATATCACAGAAGATTGGGTTTAGAATGGTACAAAATTACTTTTCAGTGCAATTACATTTATCAATAATTTTGTGTAGATGCAAGTAGGACTACTCTCCCATAGTAAGCAAGTTCGAACTTCAGTCGTTCTATTACGTTGTTTTGGACTAATACACTAGGGAAAAGGATTGTACCCTTTTTTTACTCTGATGTTGGTTAAACAGTAAAACTAATATTCTTCTACAAAGATGGCTTTGGCATTAAAAAAAAGCCCCGTAAAACAAAGAACCAAACAGGTAAGTATAAAGGTTGATGAACTTTTCTGTGTGCTTGTGTGTGTGTTTGTATGGATATGTTTTTAATCATCTCTATATAAATGTTAGGATAAATATGAACATATATGAAAAATTATACCTGCGTTTATAAACGCACGTATGGTTTTTCATTTACGTTCAAACATCAAAGGGCATAGAGAGATATATTGATAGATAGATAGATAGATAGATAGATAGATCTGATATCACTTGCTTTTCAATTTTCATTCGTCTTTTCTTTTTACTTTCAGCAGATTTACATCAAATAATATGTAAATATACATGCATGTGTGTGTGTGTGTGTGTGTGTGTGTGTGTGTGTGTGTGTGTGTGTGTGTGTGTGTGTGTGTTTTGTGAATAAAATCATGTAGTTGCTATCATAAACACTCACACGCACGTACATACACACGCACACATACATATATATATTTATATTCATTATTCCCTCTTCATTCAGTTTGTGCACAATAAGTACTGCAAGCTAACAGGCATGCGCAGTGCGGGAATTCTTTCACGATTGTATTATTGCACACTTATAACATTTCGGCTTAATTGTCCAGAAAACTGACGATTTTACTTTCAGCACACTTCTTCCCCAATCAGTCATCTTCAGTTTCTGCCTTCTAGCGACCCTTCCTTCCACCAACCACCTTTCCAATAACGTCAGCAGCCACTTGCCATCGGACAAACCATGGCATGTTCCCACTCTTTCCAAACTAACGCATCAAAGACAACCGACTCAGCACCCCCCACTGTTTCTTCGATTTCGATATTTCGACAATGGTGGTCAAAGCTCTAATGAGAGTTTCGAAGCGTGAAGCGAAATCCTAGCCCTTATGGCGCTCTTTCCCCCACGCACTTTCAAAAGTTGGCACGTTTCTGTAGTCATCTTAGGTTGCCAGATATTTTCTCAAATTCCCTATGCTTCGCTACGTGGCATGCCCTTAACAATTCAGCATTCTTTGCTCATAACTTTTCCCGCCCTTTTCAAACGCAATCATTCAATTTCGACACCATTTTAACTATTTGGTTATCTTCCTCCCCACCACTCTCTCTCTATCGACGTCTTAAATACTTCTCGTTTGTTTTATATATTCTTCACAAGGAGATCTTCTTGATTTTTTTTTCAATTTACCTTTTTTCCCGCTTTTCTGTTTTAAATTTTCAATTTTCTAAACAAGGCAATATTTTCTTGTAGCGATACTTTGTTCATTAACTTACTTTTTGTTTTATTTCTCGCTACTTTTTATTTCTTCTGTCCATTATTTCTTTGTCAGCTTTAGAATATGTTGACTGTATCCACGGAAAAAGGGTACCTCTCAAATGAGCTATCCTGACTATGATGCTTATCTACATCTGGTGATCAGGATTCAGTTCTGGAACTTTGTGGAGAGCAGATTATCACATCATTACCATTACTTTGTGGTTCACTTTGTGTAAGTGTGGTGGCGGCATTTGTTTGGGTCACATCTTTGTGCGAAATAGATCTGTTTAAATATTATTTGTATTTAATGGAAATATTCAATATCATTTAACTGGAAATTATTGGTGTTAAGTATAATTATTTGAATGTTATAATTGTTAGAAAAGGGTTATTATCATTAATTATTTGAAACCATGAAACTGTGTGTAAACGAGTGGAAATTATTTTTATTGGATAGAAATCCTAGATATCAAATAACTGTGTGCAAAAAACCCTTAAGAGATAACTATGCCAGTAATGTAAAAATAAATGTTCAAGGAACGCAATTCCCTGAAATGAAGTTATAAAATAAACCCAGACGGATTAACGTGGCATTAAAATCAAACAATCAATAAATCCGATAAGACCGATTGCTTTAGCAAGGCTAAAGAGCTCAGTATACCCTACTATTTATCCGAAGCTAGTGGATGTAAAAAGAGAAGTTTTATCTTTGCTAAGGAGAGTAGCACGAAGTGAAATGCCAACTGCTTCGTCCTGGATTTGAACTCGAGGTGTTTACTTAAGTTCCTGCAATGATAACAGTCACACCACTTGCGCTTCCCTAACAGTTTTTTTTTTATTATATAGAACAATGTATTTTTGGATGTTTGAAAAGCCGTAAAAGATGAAATCCGTTTTGGCCCGTTCAAAAAACTTCGAAGATTTGACAAAAATGAAGGTTTTATCAGATCAGATCTGATTACCGATGAAAATGTTTCGTCAAACTGAATTAACATCAAGCTGCTTAGACTGACAGTAGCGTAACGCAGAAATCAACACCTCCAGCTTGATTACCAAAGTTAAGAAGCTATGAGCCAATTCATTACTACTTAATGGGTGACCACTTAAGCAGTAGCTAATACTGTGTGCAACGTTAGGCCTGTATGCTGCATCAAAGTATAGCTTTGTACATAACAACATCGATCCGATTATTTCCAATCAGATCAACAAAGCTGAAGAATAAAATAGAAACATTAGCTCCAAACTATTTCAGTGATAATATAAATTCCTTTGACCCTTCTTCCGTATTCTTGTTAATATTTCCTGTCCCCAAGTATCAAAACCAACCTCCGTAGTCGCCATTTGGAAACTGCTGATAACATGCATGTAGTTACGAACCAACTAAAGGCGGTTTCATTTGAAAACTTACAATGTTTGTTGTTTTTTTTTAATTTTATGAACGGAAACGACGCCTTAGTCGGCATTTGACTTTCCAGTGGAGTTATTTTGGAGGAGATAAAGTTGATTTGTAATTAAATTGATAATTACTTTTTTTACACAACCATTAATTAATTCTTGTAATGCGTCTTTGTTTGACAAAGAACAAGAGTTTTTTTTGCAATCCTTTTTGTTTTTAAATAGCTGTAAAGTAGTTGTTATTTTATTGTTATTTTCATCATTAACGATTTTTACTCGTAATAAAAGATATCTTTGCTTCTCGTTGCGTATTGTTGCTTCCTGTTGCTTTTGTTTTGTTTTTTTTTAACAAAGAATAGAAGTAATTTAAAAACAAAACTAAAATAAAACAACTGAAGTTTATTGGGATAAAGAATTTAGCTTTAGGGTTAAGGTTTGAGACGGTTGAACAAGTGCAATACGATGAATACACTCAATGGCTTTATTTAGAGATAGATTGATTGATTGTTTGATTGATTAATTGATTTTAACGGTATGTCAATCTGTCTTGGCTTATTTTATCCGTAGAAGATAGTTAATCTCGTACATTTTACGTCCGAATCTATGTTTTAGTATAGTTGTTTCTTAAAAGGATTGTGCATACATTTATATAATATCAAGTATCACTATCTAATAAAAATAATGTTCCCAAAGATATATGGTTTTAAGTGTTACTATCTAATATTAGTAATTTTCGAGCAGATGTAGTCGGTTCCAGAACTCGAGCTTAAATCATTAGATGTACATTCGTGTCATACCCAGGAACCCTATTTGGGTAGTGGGGGGGGGGGTACCCATATGAACGATATCCAAGACAGCGAGAAATTTTGCACCACTGAGTACATTATCAATTAAGTGTATCTCAAAAATGAAATACAGTGTCAAAGAAATATTTAATAAGTTAACTCCAATAATTTCTATAGTGGGCACAGTTTTTTTTTCGGTGGTTGAAGATTGTATGGTTCAGAGATGGTGAAAAATAAACCTTACATTAGTTGACAGGTCACTTTACAGTTAGATCTTCCCTCAGACTTGATTGACTGTTAAAATATGACATCATTGATCTGTTCATTTTCAGAGTTATCATAACGGAATAAAGAGAAAATAATTAATCCCATTATTTTCTTGATGCATTCTCTATTATCCAGTTTTATCCAAAGAATCATATTTCACTTATAAATTGACCTTCGAACTCTTCTGACCTGAATCTTCGAAACTGTTTTACAAAATCTAAATCTATTTTATTTGAGAACTGCTAAGATTCAACTGAAGGCAATGTCTTTCGAAGATATACAGCATTCTTTTTCTTTCAGCAACATGTTCGACGGTGCGTTGTTTCCATAAGGAAGTATTTTGAAGATGTTGATGATTTGTTTTAGATGATTTATTTACCCAATCACAAATAACGTCTTTGTTTTACAGTGAGCATTTTTCTTTGCTCTTTCCATCTTAATAACTGAACAAATAGTGTTTTACCTTGTTGCTATTGTAGTGCTGCGGGCGTCTTGATGAAATTTGACAAAGACCAGATGTAGAGACGACGACAAGTTAAAAGGTTTTCTCTTATGAAAATAATTACACTTAGAAACAAATAGGTCAGATGGCAATTGTCTAATCAATTCAATTTCTATTTAATTCTAAACAAAGGATCAATATCAAAGTTCATTTCAGGTAATAAATTCTGTAGTGTTGTGGGCCTCTTGAAGAAGGTTAGCGGAAACAACCAGATGAAGACGAGATAAAGAGATTACGACAAGATAAGAAAAAGTCAGATACGTGGTCACAGAAAAAATCAACTGATTTTGTTGCCGATGTTAGAACTTCCTTCAGGATCATTCATTAAAACGGGAAATGGTAAAATGGTATTTTCATGTCTATCAAATAAATACATATTCTTTGACAAATCATAGCCTCCTCAAATGTGGGTACAATTACGCTACCGGTACAGAACTAACTGGCTAATTTAGAATATCTCCAAGTTTCGTGTGTGACCGTTTATCGAACCTAACGCGAGAATATCTGCAATTGATCTCTTCTTTTTAGTCACACCTGGATATTAAGATCAATGGTGATGGACCACTACAAACAGTTATTTTAATTTCTCGGCGAAATAGTTGTTGTAGAAAATAGACTCGGCGAACCTTGTTTGAATTTCACATTAGGCTAATTGCCGCGAACTTCGACCTCAGACATGCACAAATAGAGGAGAACACTGGACTCTCTATCGAGGGCAAAACTTTATCCAAACCCTTTGCTAAGAATAAGTTTTGACACACACTCAGTTTTTTAGTGTAGCAGCGCTAGTGTGAATTAAGAGTTTTCCTTCTTGAGTACTCGCAATCCCAACCCTAGAGAACACACTCTGACCACCGATTCTAACTATTGCACGAGGGAAAAGAGGATTCGAGCCTTTCTAAGTAGTATTAAGATGAATTGAAACTCACTAGCATCCAGATATGGAACTAGGGTTGCCAATTCCATTTCCTAGGATGAAAACGAATACTCTAAAACGTGTCTATGCAGACCAAGATAATAACTAAAGGCGAAGAAAATTCTCTGAATTCAAAATCAGTTAATTCGTTCTGTTAACTCTTGTGAGAATATAAATTAGCTCGCTTTTTGGACTGGATTGGTGTGGAGATGAGAGGAGACTCCTCGTATGGTGAACGATTCTATTTTATCCACAGTTAATGTTTGACTAATTTTGACTCCTCAAGGTGTATTTTATGCCAAGGTGTTAAGAAAACGCTTTTATTCTACGGTTTTACTTATATTTTTTTGTATTTGTTTCTTCAAACGTTTACTTTATGCGTAAGGTCCTATTGAATATCTATAGTTTTTAAACAGATTTACTTGACGCATAGATGGAGTCCAAAGAGGTAATAACCCCACCAGGAAACTTACCCACTTGCAGGGGATAGTCAGCATATTCTAAAACCTGTCCACAAAGTGTGCTCAATGTAAGAATATCATTATCTCCAGGTTATTCACACTGACACACATGAAAACGAACACTGACACCTAGAGGCAAAGGTCCATGTCATCTCTTTTCATTTATTTGATAAATTTTATTAAACGAAATATTTTTTCAGAATATCTTTCTCCGTTACTAATAAAAAACTGAAAAATAAATCTTACAGATTTTCTGAGTTGTATCATCGATTATGTTATCTGAGATCATCAAGCTTTATTTCATCCAGGGAGGAGCAAATCATTAACCCACATCTCAGCAGTTGTACACTATGCATTTCTCTTCCATAAATTTCTTTACTTGCAAGTTTGATGTTACAATCAAACAATAGGATTCAGAATCTTGTCTCCAGCATAGTGGCAGCAATTATATATTCCGGGAAAAGTTTGACAAAGTCTCCATTTTATTTTTGGTTGATCTTGCAATGATTGAGATTTCCACTACAATGTGAGATAACTCAACAAATCCAAGCATGTGTCAGCATCCAAGCACTGATTGATATTCTCGTGAAATCAGCAGATCCGTTGACATCATATAATATTTTTATGAGAAACATTCTTTACTGATATCAAAAATTAAACATATTTACTTCTCTTGAATTATGTTCCTTCCTTTTGATTTTCGTATCGCCAAGCCAAAGAAATCTAATTTTAAAATTTAAATTTTGTAAATTTTTTGTCCAGAAATTTGTGGTGATTAGTTAAAGTGACGTCTAAGGTTACGATTTGTTACAATCAGGATATTTTTGTTGTTGATTTATTTTGCATTTCCGATTTTACTACGATCCTTATTTCCTTTTTCCCTTCATTCGATCTTGTGCGGCAATAAATTTGCATCTTCATTTTTTCATATTCATGTGTATCTTCTAAGCAAGTTCTCCATTTTATTCTCTTTTTTTTTATATCAAACGTGTCTTTTTCTTATTTTATTGATTATTTATTACTTCTATCATCTTCGCTCTATCATTTTATGCGGCTATTGTACTTAATTTCATACTTCTAAAAAATCCTTTCTGTTCGTTCTTCCTTGAAATGTTTATTATCATCAAATATTAACCTGTCTCAGTCGACTGAGGCTGCAGAATACACCGAATGCACGTCTGCATAGGAATAAGACTCTCCCAACGAGTGTCCTGGATATGACACTAAACACTCTTATGTTGAGGTTCCAATAGTTCTGGAGCTTTGGGGAATGTGAAGTATCTCTTCATACCATCACTCCGAGGTCCACTTTGGTCCGGAGAGGGACATCTGATAGCGTCCTATTTATTGTCAAATAGAACTAAGCTGTACTTATGCTAAACTGAATAGTTCGAAATTGAACTGTTTTTGACATCTAAACTGCGTACTTATGCGAAACTAAATAGTTTGATATAAAACTCGTTTTATATTTAAAAATGGATTTGGCATTCAATAACCTAAAATTGTTGATATGATATAAAACCAAACCAAACCAAATATCAACCAGATTTTTTATTACTTGGGACGTAGCATGTGCTGTCTGTAAACCCTGAAAGGGTATGACACTTAAACAGCGATGGTAATCCGAATCCATTTCTGGAACTCAGGGGAAAGTGGAGAACCCCCTCAATATCATTACTCTCACGTCCACTCTGATCCGGAGGGCTAATGCCTGTTAGGATCCCAACTACGAGACGAATAGATTTGCTTCAAAATTTTCAATATTGAATTAGAATACACGAATTCATATAACTCTGTGGAAACCAACTATTATCGTTAAATATAAATAATTTTAAACAATATAATTGTATATGGATTATACTGGTCAACAACAAATTTCTTGTCTGCATTTTTTTAGTTGATTTAGGACGAATCTGATGCGCTGAATCTAAAAAAAATCACATTGGTTTTGCTCAATCAGGTTAAGTTTTTGAGCTATGGCCACATCTCGTTTTTTACGTTTTTGTTCACATGTACGCATGTGTGGAGCATTTTAGAAGAAGTTGGTGGGTGTAAAATGCCATGTCGTATAATTATTTTGATTGGAAATGATTATTTTAATGACAAGAAGTATTCAGGTCCGATAGTTCCGGGTGATTAAGTCGAAAAGGGATCAGTTTGAAATCATAAAACCTCGAAATCTTCCAAACATTGGTAGCTCATTATGATGAAATTCCAGTGCCTATCTTCGGAGAACGTCTTGACATTAGTGACGAAGAGGCCTCTAGTGTTGAAGGACATGAAGAAGAAAGAAGGGGTTCTTGAAAATGATGCTCCACATCCATTTTCCCAAAAGGAGTTGAATTATCTAGTTCGCGCCTTCAGCTTGTTAAAGGATTCTGCCGAACTGTTGGCATCCAGATTGAAGGGAAAAAAACCCTCCTCTCTGACAATGCTCGCATCAGCTTCTTCCGCAACAGGCATCAAGAGTACCTCAGTTCTCTACAGTAAAGGACTTGGTGTACTGTGGAGATATTGCGCAGCTTCTGCTCAAGCGTGAAGTGCCACAGAACGAACCCAAAGATTGGAGACTGTTCATTGACAGCAGCAAGCGATTAATGAAATATGTTCTGCTACACAAAGGCAACCAGTTTGCCTCTTTACCCATCACTCACTCGATGACACTGAAGGAGGAGTATGAAGACGTGAAGTATGTGCTGGAGAAAATTGTTTATGATCAGCATAAGTGGTTTATTTGTGTTGACCTGAAGATGGTGAACTTTTTGTTGGGACAACAGTCTGGCTTCACCAAGTACCCATGTTTTCTGTGCATGTGGGATAGTAGGGACTGTACTCAGCATTACACGAAGAAGGCCTAGCCTTTGTGGGAGGAATTGGTGCCTTGCAAAGAAAGGAACGTCATCAACGACCCTCTGGTGGACAGAGACAGAATACTCTTTCCACCACTTCACATCAAGCTCGGCTTAAACAAGCAGTTCACACAAGCTCTGGACAAGGATGGTGACTGCTTCACTTACTTGTGCCAGGCTTTTCCAGGATTGACCATGGAGGAGTTGAAAGCTGGCATCTTTGACGGTCATCAGATCCGGCAGCTCAGATCTCAGATCCAGAATTTGAAGACTCAATGAACGAAGTGGAACTGGAAGCATGGAAGACATTTGTTCTGGTAGTTAAAAACTTTATTGGCATCAATAAGGCCAGAAACTACGCAGAACTAGTCAACAACATGCTGACTGCTTTCAGAAACCTGGGCTGCAACATGAGCATCAAGACGCATTACCTATTTTCACATATGGACCGGTTTCCTGGGAGCCTGGGTTCAATGAGTGATGAGCAGGGGGAGAGATTCCACCTGGACCTCAAAGAGATGGAGACCAGGTATCAGGGTCACTGGGGCGCAGTCATTATGGCCGACTACAGTTGGAATCAGAAGAGAGACCTCCCTGTCACTGAGCATTCCAGGAGTTCGAAGAAACGGAAGTTCAAACCATGAAGTTTGAACAATGGTGAAGCAACATGCAATTTACGTGTACTTACTTTTATCAATGCCCACCATTCAGTTTACAGTAATCGATGTTTCTATCAGGTAATCAATATATGTTGTGGGCAAAACATTTTTTCTCTTAAAAACATATTTTGGATGATATGTGTTGACAAAAATCAACTGATCATGCCACAAAAATGTAATCGATTTTGTCACAAGATCTGATTTTTTTTCAAATCAACTTAGCACAAAACCTGACCTGATGGAGAGAAACGGATGTCATTTCTTGATTCAGCAGTGCAAAAATACCCTAATCCTATGTAGAAATCAAGACAACATTCAAAAAGTAACAAACTGTTGCCTGGTGTTATTAGTATTTGATAAAAATACTTGAACTCATATAACAGCTTCAAAATTGTTCCGTTTTGATCCTAATGCTAGATATCCTATAACTGTGTGCAAATCATTTTTATTTGAGAGGGATACTTGATGACATATGCACAAAATTAATTTGAAAAATAATTACTCAAGAAATAAAGATATAAATGTACAATGAATGAGATTCCCAAGCCTCTAGGCATAAAATATCCCTAGAAAAATTGACACGCAGTGAAAATCATTTGATCAATCAATTAAAGGATCTACGAGGTGAATTCAATAAGTTTCCAAACTTTTTTTGTACAGGCATTTAAAATTGGTGTAAATTCTTGAACATTCAATCTTTTATTGCTATACATTTTATGAGATGACTGACCAATTTTTATGATTTCAGATTCAAATGAACAGCTACAGCAGCAATTGGAATACACCCTACTAAAGCCTGATTGTCACAGCTGGTGAATTTCAAAAATGCAATCTGGACATGAGGGAGAACGATACGCAATAAAACTGTATTTTAAACTTGGAAAAACTGCCACAGAAACGTATGGAATGCTTTAGACTGCTTTTGAAGCATCTTGCATGAATCGAGCATCAGTTTTTGAGTGGCATAGGTTAATATGTTGAGGTTATAAGGGAGTTCAGGAAGAGATTCCTTGGGAAGAGGCCAGCACTCTTCAAATCGGGTCAGTGGCATTTCTACCAGGACATTGCACTAGTCCACAACTCCACACTTGTCACAAACTATTTGACCAAGATAGGCATCAACACAGTTCCTCAACCTCCCTATAATTCAGACCTTGCTCCCTGTGACTTTTGGTTATTCCCTTATCTCAGAGGCTGTCATTATGAGACAACTGAGGAGATGAAAGAGGCTGTGACGAAGGGCATTGACAAGCTCACACAAGAGGACTTCCATAGGGCCTTGCAGAATTTGTTGGAATGTACAACAAGTGCATTGCAGCCAGAGGAGATTACTTCGAAGGGGACTAGAGTTTCATATGTGTACTATCGATAAAAGTGCCCATACGAAAAAAATGTAGAAACTTATTTAATGATCCTCGAATCTCGGTTGGTGACCAGTTCGAGAAAGGATTATTCAAAATTCAAATCTTTCACTGCCTTAAAGCAAAAGCAACCAGATTCGAGTGTAAAACAGGTATCCAATCAAAATCTGCCAGTTTCTTTTAAGCTGTTTCTCATAACACCAACGATGAAACTAATGTCAAGCATTCGTTCTTTATTTTGGACTTTTTCAAAGGTCTGTGGCAATATTGTCATGCAATTTTATCATCTAGACGATCTCAATCCCTCGTTGTGATTTTTAAGAAAATATTTGTCGGCTGCGGATTTTGGTTGAAACTTTTAAGTTACGCCTTAGCCCCACAAAGAAATAAAAACGATGAATAAAATTTCAGAATTCTCATGTATTCTCATTTTTATTCACTCTTCTGGTTTATTTTGGTGAGAAGGAGGATGTAACACTTTGCTCTTCAGTTTAAGCAAGTGAAATCTAGACTTGAACTATTACTATGCTTGATTTTTCTTCTGACCAACTATGATGGACTTTAAGGGGAAGAAGGATCCCAGCCCGGTCCCGCAGCTCAGTCTAGTGGTCAACCTAAACGCCACTGCTCTTTCTGCAACTGCTCTGGGCAATTAGTACTAAGTTCAACTTCGAAATACTCTCTTAAATATATTGGGCTCCGACATGAAAAAGAAAATCTCCCTTTTGTTTACTAACGTTTGTCTATACGATCAGCAAAGCCTCGATTTTATTATGGACATTAAAAAAAACTAACCCTTTCATCTTCATCGATAAATCCTTCCTTTTCTTTTTTATTATCTATTAAAATCTGGACCTCTCTAAATTATTTAGCAATTCTTTTGTTATTTCTATTCACATAAATCCATGCACATACATTACATACACGCTACATCACTATGCACGCCCATATAGATAGGCTCCATAGAAAACGCATATGTTTATTGCACCAAAATATATGCACCCAGGTACAGAAGTGCTTATAATGTCACAGTGCTAATGTTTTAAAGAATTACTTTTTTGTTTAGTTTTTACTTTCGTTCTTAAGTGTTTCAGTTTTTGTTCAGTTGTCACAGCCCTCTACACAGTTAATCAGGATTTCTGTTCTTTGTTTACGATTATCGGATTTCTCTTATGGGAATTCTGGACAGACTTAACGTCAAATTCACAGACTATATTATTCATGTTATTTTGGGGTCAACTGGTTTTTGCTTAAACTAGTTGGCTGAACCCAATTCAGTCACATGATATCTCAGTCCATGACTCTTCCTTCAAAATAGGTATTCTAGATATGGATCTAAGCCGTGTATGAATAGCCAGTTAAACTCTGTGATTGTCCATAATTTTTTACAATTAGATAGAATTACTTGAAAACATAAAATTGTACTCAAATTATTAGTATCAGATTTGGTTCATTTCCTTTTTAGAAATGATATATCAACCTTCGTAGATTATTTAACACCAAACTACCTTTTTACAAGTATAGTAGTGGTACTATTTAACCCATAAGTAAGGATATAACATCGTTTACACCTTTACTTAGTGAATTAGTCCGAATATGAATGTATTTGGACGACTGTAGCTCGAACTCGCTTACTACGATATATATATATATATATATATATATATATATATATATATATATATATATAAAGTTGGTGACGGTAGTCGAGGGCGACCAGAAGGTTCCCTTTTCAATTGCTACAACACCGAGGTGTTGTGGATGGCGCTAATTCTTTCCCTGGTTTGCTCCACTTTACCCTTGATACGTACCTTATATTGCTGAGTGTTAAGCAAGGAGATATCAAGTATCATTTTTTAAATCTTTGGTATGACGCAACCTGGGATTGAACTCAAATCTCCCAAACCATTAGTGAACACTCTACCCGCTACATCAATGAACGCCAGTGGGAACGAATCTATTTTCTATCTACAATATCCACGTAATTCATACTCCAAAAGAGATCTCAATGTAAAATAATTCTAAAATAAATTACAGGGCAAATACTTCCATATAAAAGAAAAACTTCCTATTATTTTGTTATAATATTTATTTCAGCAGACCCTACATTTTTAAGAAATATTTGATCTGAATCTTTAGACAATGAAACAAGTAACAATGAAAACAATGACATTAACAATGTTAATAATAATAATAATAGGACTGTGAATGGTGAGACGAATAATAGCTTGAATATCACTAGTTATAAGAAAAACAATGACAGAAGCTGTAAAAATAAAAAAAATAAAATCAGAAAAAGAAATGTAGTATGGCTCAACTCCACTTTGTAAATTGTCTACTATTAATATTGGTATTTCGTAAGCCTTATAGATAAAATTTTCAGTGGACCCAAGATAATTCTTAACAGGAAAAGAATTAAAATCAGTTATTCTTGCACTAATAGTATATACAAAATCATTAGCAACCCTAATAAAAATTTAATTGAAAAATCAGATGTTGATAGACGAGGTAAACCATTATGCTACTGCAGGGTTAGAGAAGAATGTCCGTTTATAGGTAAATCTAATTTCAAGAATGTAGTGTACAAGGCAACCATTTTCCTAATGGAAAACAGAAAGGACATAAAAATATACTTTGGAATTTTTGGTGGAATTTAGAAGCAGAGGCTTTATAGTACAGACATTCTTTTTCTAACACTAAGAAACCAAACAGCCCTTTCTAAAAGGTTTTGGTGACTGAAGCATTAGATAGATGGAATTTTATTCAAATATCAACCACCCTGAGTGATTTCAGAAGTAGATGTAATTTTTGACGAGAAGAAAAGATTAGTATTAGAAAATATAGAAATCCCAGTAAATTACAAAATCAAAGAAATGAGTTCATATTTAAATGTTACCATAGAAATAGATATAAGTTTATGTGAAATGACTTTTGGTTTTATATATATATATATATATATATATTAGAAAACGACAACAACAACAACTTATATATATGTGTGTGTGTGTGTGTGTGTTTAGATTTAATTAAAGTAAATGTACTTTGGATTTAGCATATATGTTTTAAGATTTGATCTAAATTAATTCATATATTTTAAACAACTGATCTTTTTAAATTATGTAATAAGTGACATAAGGTATTAATTCATTATATATTATTTATAATACTTGATATAATTCTATTTATAGATTTAAAGATTTGAAGTTTAGTAATAAAATGGATATTATGATAATGTGTATGATACAATTATAATCTCGGAGATATATAAATTTATGTTATATTTGTTCATAATTTTAGATGTCTTATCACTTACTAGTATAATTTGTAGTTTTATTCGTAATGTGTAATTATATTGAATAGAATTAAAATGACTATTTTCTTAGGTTTTCTTGATAAGATAATATCAATATAAAATATATTTTATAGTATAATTTTATAATTGTTAAGAGGTTATTAATTCCAATGTAAGTTGTTGATAGTTGATATTTTCTCTCCCTAAATAAATTTATCCATTATTCCATATTTTTTACTCATCCCATTCATTGGATTTAAAAGTTTGTTCGCCATTACATAAAATAAGTGGAAAGGAAAGATACATATTGTTACAGGAATTGTACGTCACTTGTCAACCAAACAAGAAAAACAAATTTTCTGGTCTTTACCTAATTAAAGAAAAAAAAAAAATCAAATGAAATTTGGGTTAGGGAGATTGGGTGACCTAATGTTCTGTTGTTTTTTTTTTTAATTTTCGTTAGAGATCTCTCATTATTTTTTGTCTGAAGAAGCAGATCAAATATTTTTTAAAAAATTTAGGGTCTGCTGAAATAAACATTATTGCAAAACATATGAGTAATTCTTAATGTTTGTTCTTTTATATATATATATATATATATATATATATATATATATATATATATATATATATATATATATATATATATATATACATGGACCTTGTTTAACAAATACTGAGAGTTCTCGTGGGTCATTGGTTAACGTACTAGTCTGTGTCATCTTAGTAAGCGCCCTATTACGTTCACATTCGGAATAATACTCTTAGTATATATTTATATATCATATGACATTATTCTAGATATACAGAAGTGTAACCCCAAAAAATGCAATGGAACATTAAATATATAGTTATGATTACAATCAATCATTTTCAAATGAATTAAATTACCCATAAGAAGTTGAAATACCGTTAAATAAACCAAAACAAAATTTCGTATTCTTTTATGACTGCTTTATATTTCTTTTGATGCAGCTTCCTACATTTCCACACAATCTGGTGTTCCCTATTTTCTCCACAGTATTGTATTTCCCGTTTTTGACTATTTACACTTCTATAAAATTTGTTATAAAGAATTTGTTTTACGCTGTTATTATAAGAGATATTGTTAATCCCTCTTCAGTAGATTTTTTATTAGTTGTGACCACTATTTTGGGATGGCAAGGATTTCATTGTTATCAGTATAGGTCGAGGTTGCTTATGTGGATTCTGAAAAATAAGCCTTTTGGAATATCATGAATCATTCATTCCCTTTGAGGTATTCCATATAAATTAACTTGGTTAAATGCTTCGTTTGTGGAATTGCATGATGACAGACAGAAAAAAAGTATCTTGCATTAGAATAAATAACTCGCCGAAAAATGCTTCGTTATTCATATTTTTCTTTCATGTGTTATTTGTTTTGTTTTTCTTTTTATTGTTCAAATCTTCTGGAACTTTTTTGCTTGTTGACCAATTTCTTTATTTATCTATTTATTTATTTCTTAAATATCTATTGAAAATATTATATCTTTTTTTCGATCAGTTTAAAAATTTTCCTTGAAATCGAATTCTCCAACTTTTCTGATATGCTTCCTTTTTTTATGATATTTAGTAATTTTCATTCAGTTCCATGACTCCTTTTTTTCTTACAACTTCCTGTAACACAGGTTTTACTTTCCATATTTCGAATGATATAGCTTTAGTTTCTCCTCATTCCTTAGATAATCAACTCCTCCCTTGCCTTTTCTTAATATTGCTTCACTTCTTGAAATTATTCTCCAAACTCTCAATCTATTCTTCCGTCACCACATTTTCTAACTCAGCCACTCTTTATTTTCATCTCCCGCCATTTTTCTTTCCTTCTTTCTTTCATCCTTTCCTTCACCCGCCGCCAAAACTAGTTTTCTTCTATGTTTGATTAATTATTTATAACATGTGAGACTACTTCTCCCATCAGCTGACCAGTGGCCAGGGCCAAGTTTATCGGATTACTCGGCAATCAATCTTTATCGGGCATGATTACCGGACTCGCGAGTTTGGTCATCTGAGCGTAGATGAGGTGGAAAAGAGGAAAAGTTGCCTTAGGGAGATGATGTTGACTGTCTAGAGTCATTGTTGGTGCGTCGGTGAAATGTTCAGGTAGATGGCTGTGTAGTGGAAGATGTTTTGCTAAAGATCTTTAAAAGGGATGGCGGCACAAGCTAAAAAAGAGAAGGATGAGAAAGAATTGCAAAAAAAAAAAAAAAAAAAGAAAGAAAGAAAAAGAAAGAAAAGGAGAAGCAAAACAGAAAGAGGAGGAAGCTTAGAATAACAATCAAAAACTCTAAAGAAAGGGCGATTAAAGAAGGAACTATAAAGACAGACAGAAAGAATAATCAACAAACATAAAAGAAAGAATGATAAAGATTGAACAGAAAAGTCAGAAAAAGAAAGAAAGAAAGAAACAAACAAACAAACAAACAAACAAAGCATCAATTATAATGAAGGAAATACTAATAATGAGAAAAAGAAAAAAAACTGCTAAGCAAGTAATAGAACGATAAAAAGAATAGAAAACGGAAAATAAAAGAAAGAAAGAAAGAAAGATTGTGAAAGAGAAATAGTATAAGTGGAAGTAAAAGAAAAGAAAATGTGAATAACGGAAAGAAAAATATATTGATTATTTAACCTGTTTAATTGTGTTAAAACCTAAAACAAAACTAAACAGGACTTCATAAAAAAAACAATGAATATATATAACAACATAAAACTAGTATATTCAATTAAAACTGTTTGTTCTAATTTAGTAACCTTCAAGAAAACAACTATACATCTCTTGTCTGTAAAGCTCCGGGCAGAAACCTATCCGATATAAACAAGATCAAATTGCCAGAGATGTCAGTATCTAAACAATGAATAGCACACATTACATCACCAGCAATACTTTTATACTGACACAGTCATCGAGTTTTTCACTTTAGTCACAAAGTCCCAAAACCTTGTGAACAGAAAGTAATCACTTTGTCTCTTTACTCTGTAAGTAAGTAAAGTTGGCGACCATAGTCGAGGGTAACCCGAATGCTCCCTTTTCGATAGCTACTACACCAAAGTGTAGGGGAGGGGGCTACTCCTACCCTGGATTGTTGTACTTTACCCTTGATCCGTACCTTATAATGCTGAGTGTTAAGCAAGGAGGCATCAAGTACCATTTTTTGAGTCTTTGGTATGACTCGGCCTGGGATTGAACCCAGGTCTCCCGGGCCATTGGCGAACACTCTAACCCCTTGGCCAATGTCTCTTTACTCTGTAATGCTTTATATTCTACACATATGCATACATAGATCTAAATATGCTCATATAAGACTACATACATTCACACACACACATTCACGCATAAAGAAGAAGAAGAAGAAGAAGAAGAAGAAGAAGAAGAAGAAGAAGAAGAAGAAGAAGAAGAAGAAACAGACATGTGCACATATACGTATTTTTGTGATGGGCATTTAAATGTGGTCATTTTTATTGTTTGGTTTTTAGTTTCCATTCAATTCTAATTTATCATCAGTTCTAATTAAGAAAACATATAGGAAAGATAAAGAATTATTAGTTTCTTCAGAAATCTCTGGTCATTTCAACTTTGTTGAATCTGTCAGTATCATCTGATATATTTATATTATTTGTGTAAAAGATTTATGCGTCGTCGATATATATTAGATATATTGCGTCTTGGGTACGACACTAAACTGCATCTGATGGCAAGGCTCTTGTTCTGGAGGTTTGGAGAGTGAAGATTACTCGTACATTGCTATTACTCCCAGGTCAACTATAAACAGTAGTGGTAGTACCTGTTAGGATCCTATCAGTGGGTTAAATAAATTTTATTTGAAATTATAAGTATTTGATTAGGGCACTTTGTCGTAAAAACTAGATACATTTTTTGCATTAAGAATATATACTTGAAGCTATAATTGCAAATACGGATTATTATAAGTTACTTACAACCATATAACCGTGTGCAGATAAATGGATATTAATAAATAGAAGCAATTACTTGCAACCATATGAATGCGAGCAAATCATTTGTACTAGGTAAAAATACTTGATATATAATAGTGCGCCAAAAAATCATAAGAAACAACTACACAATAAGAATAAGTAAACAGGTACACTGAACGTGATTCACTAATCCCTAAATGCCTTTTAAATCTATCATTTATAT
Source organism: Sepioteuthis lessoniana (assembly GCA_963585895.1). Lineage (NCBI taxonomy): Eukaryota > Metazoa > Mollusca > Cephalopoda > Myopsida > Loliginidae > Sepioteuthis > Sepioteuthis lessoniana. Next base: position 62,502,345 of record OY757929.1, on the reverse strand, counting down.
TAGCTATATTGTATCTTTATACATAAGGTACATATAGTTGACTGAATTCTCAGAGACGAGGCCAAACGCTGACCAGAGGAGAACCAATGGGTGAGCTGAATTTTTGCTTTTAAAAATACTAAATTGGAAAAAAAATATTGGTTGGAGAGGTAAGGTTATTTTTTAATGCTTTACTATAAATCTGCTTTTGTGTGTGTGCTTGTTTATAGTGGTTTGATTTCAAGATTTGCCAGAATGTTTTGAAATAATGTTGATATTATTTCATTAAGTAAATCTTCAGAGTTTTAAGGAGAGTGATACTTTTTGTTCTAAGTTGAAATGTTAGGATTATATATAATCATCAATGTTGTATACACACAACCATAATCACTGATAATGACGACTTCAATAACGAACGAATACACGTCTCTGTAAAAATATAAATCTCACACACTTTATTTTCGGAAGGGTGATGTTTGTTGAGTGTGAATAATGATTAGAGACAAGGAAGGACTGCTATATTGACCCAAGTTCTTCCTTGACCACAGTAGCACTTTTTTCGCATCTTGGCTTGGGTTGCTCAACCGGGGGTCACAAAGGACCGAAAGCCCTCTGTCTGGAGCTGGTTCTCACTTCGGCATCCTGTCTCAAACCGTCCGGACACCTGGTTATATTATTTTCTATCATCCACCTGCTTCCGCTTTTTTTTTTTTTACTTATTTACACTGGTGCATCTCTTGACTGACGGCTCGGTCGAGGGTCAATATATAACAATCAACAGAGAGATTGTTCCATTGTAGCACAAATCTTCAGTGTTGCTAGACACACTGGACGATTCAAGCTGGGATCGAAACCCGCCAAACTTTACGCTAAACTGATGACTTCACCGCACTGCCATTTCGGCGACCTACGTAGGCGCCCGAATTGAAAGCATAACGTATAAACTTTCGTTTATTTACATTTTCCGCTATTGTATACAGGAGTGCGCAATCGTTAGAAGAGTTTTGCATTATATTAGTAATTATTCTCTTTCTGAGTCCATTGCAGATTTCAGGCCTTCGTAAAAGCCTTTAAAAATTCTATGGAAAATCGAGTACCTTATTCTGCCACATGATGACACATGACATATTGGCAAGAGGTTATCATACATAGTAATCATTATTCAAAACTGGTCTCTACGAAGGCAAGAGAACCAAGTCTGCTTAACAATTTTACTCAAAGCTCGAGAAAGGAGATTGAAAAGGTGGTGGCACACCTCTTCTCAGGAAATTAGTGGGATGTGAAAGCAAACGGACTCAATACCTACCGAATATTTTAGGTCACTTGCATTATATACACATAAAAAATGTTCAAATTCACTAAGAAAATCTAATATTTACTATTTTTATCACTTAGAATATTCGGACTACTGACCTCATCTTCATTGTTATTCTCACAATGCTTCGACCAATATGTCCTTCGGACTTCTTCAGGTATTTCATGATGAACTGAACTCTATTCAATCTACGGACGTAGTCTGCAAATTTTATTAACCATGACGGGGTACAAGCGATAAGCTTTAGTAAGAATACCTTGTTATTCTTATCTGCTGTTGGTATTGAACCAGAAACTCCCAGTTGGTTTCACTAAGGAAGCACTTTTCAGCCACTTATCCACGGTGACATGTGCCCTTATCGTTAGTGGTACGTTTATTTTAAATGTTAACCAATATTGTATGAAATTTTCTGTAGGTTATGCTTTGGCTTTGGAGCACATTTGTTAGGAAATAATAATTAGATTACCAGAGAGAGTTTGAACATATTATATATATATATATATATGTGTGTGTGTGTGTGTTAATACATTATATTTTCTTTCTGATGGTCAATGGATGAAAATCCATTGATTTTGATATTTTTAAAAAGACCACTGAAGGAATCAAATGCCGTTACTGAAAGTTTCATGCTGTCTTGAAAATCTGTAAACAACATAGATCAAAGGATCCCGATCATGATCATATTTTCTATTAAAATAAGTACGTTCATCAAAAATCTATCAATACAAATACATTTAAAATCATATAAAGAATTCTCTCTCCCCATCTCACTCTCTCTCTCTGTCTATATATATATGTGTGTGTGTGTGTGTGTATGTATGTGTTAACGTGTGGGTGTTTGTATGCGTGTGTTTGTGTGTTTTTGTGAATCATAAATCATTTAAAAAAAGTTTTTAACATAGAAATTGTTCAAATAATGGCATGTGTAGCAAAAATGGCGTTTATTTATGTAACAATTATATTTTTCAAAACATATAACTTTAAGTAGTGTAGACGACATGTGGAGTTGATAAAACAATTTATTTTCGGCTATATACCGGCCCATTTACCCAGTGGCTAGAGAGTTCGCCAATGGCCCGGGAGATCGAGGTTCAATCTCAGGTCGTGTCATACCAAAGACTCAAAAATAATATTGATGCCACCCTACTTAACACTCAATAAGGTATGGGTCATGGGTAACTTACTGCAATCAAGGGAAAGGAGTAGCGCTCTCTTCGACATCTCAATGTAGTAGTTAATAAAAAGAGAGCCTTCAGGTTGCCCTCGTTTACAGTTACCAACTCTATTTTTACTTATATATATATATATATATATACGTGGTGCATTAGATAAGTTTCCAGACGTTTTTCTGCAAGCAGTTAAAATTTTCGTAGACTCTTGAGAATTCAGTATGTTATTGCTATATATATGATGAGATGACTGACCCAGTTTTATGATTTCAGGTTCAAATGAACAGCTACAGCAGCAATTGGAATACACACTACTAAAGCCTAATTCTTACAGCTGGAGAATTTTTAAAATGCAATCTGAACGTGAGGACACTTTAGAAGAACGATATGCAAAGAAATCTTTTTTAAACTTGGAAAAATTGCCACAGGGACGTATGGAATGCTCCAGACTGCTTTTGGGGCATCTTGCATGAATCGAACATCAGCTTTTGAGTGGTATAAGGGATTCAAGGAAGGCAGGGAGTCTGTGAGGGATGATGAGAGGTGTGGGAGGAGTAACGAAGTCAATCCACCAGAGTTGATTAGCCAAAGGGTTAGGGTTAGGCTTAGGGTTACAATGTTGAGGTTTTAGGGGAGTTCTGGAAGAGATTCCGTCAGAATAGGCCTGCACTCTTCAAATCGGATCTGTGACATTTCCATCAGGACAATGCACCAGTACACAACTCCATCCTTTTCACAGACTATTTGACCAAGATGGGCATCAACACAGTTCCTCAACCTCCCTATAGTCCAGACCTTGGTCCCTGTGACTTTTGGTTATTCCCTAAGGTCAGAGGCTGTCGTTATGAGAGAATTGAGGAGATGAAAGAGGCTGTGATGAAGGGCATTGACACGCTCACTGAAGAGGACTTCAATGGGGCCTTTCACACGTTCTTGGAATGTAAAACAAGTGCATTGCAGCCAGAGGAGATTACTTCGAAGGTGACTAGAGTTTCATGTGTGTACTATCAATAAATGTGTCCATACGAAAAAAGTGTGGAAACTTATTTAATGATCCTTGTACATATATATATATATATATATATATATATATATATATATATATGCTAGGTGTTCCTTAATTCTTAAAGCATTAAAGACCATTTAAACATCTAATAATATTTTTGCCTTTTAGTTTAAACTCCTTTTTCGATATCATTGTATACGTGCCGAAGTGAAACCGATAAATACAAAGGAAACTAGGTGAGTATTTTTTTTTTTTCATATCTTATTTTCTCGAAATTTATGGGCTAGCCTCTCAAAAAAGAAACAAAGTCAGATCGTTGCTTTTGCTTTTCACCTTAAATCATTAAACAAAATGTTGACTTTGAATAATATATTCGGATATAAAAGTCTACGTAGCCAATAGATTTATCATACGACTTCGAGAAACATTGATTCGAATTTTCTATATTTATCCGTTTTATTAAATTGCTAACACAAATCTCGTCAGAAAATCGTATCTTGCAAATCTTGTTTTGTCATTTTGAACATAGACGTCGAAGTTAATAAATACATTATCTCTTCTTCTTCTTCTTCTTCTTCTTCTTCTTCTTCTTCTTCTTCTTCTTTGCTTTATTTTCTGTTTGTATTGCATATATATATGTTTGAAGGTGCACGAGTCTGACGTGTTATCTCCATAGAAAAAAGACTCGGCTACCCGAGTTCAAATGCAGAAAAAGTCTGTTTGGAAATTCAGCAAGTGCTAAACTGGCTCTTTACCAGGTGGCACTTAATAGGGTCAAACTGTGGGTCAAATAGAACTAAAGTGTGTACTTATGGTACACTGAACTGCTTGAAATAGAAATGTTTTGACTTTAAACTGCGTACTTCTGCAAAACTGAATTGTTTGAAATAGAACTGTTTAGTGTTCTCAATGGAAGTGTTTGAAATAGAAATGTTTTTGACATTAAAAATGGGAACCCCAATATATATATATATATATATATATATATATATATATATATATATATATATCATGCTCTATGCTAGTAATGAAAAGCGGAAAACGTAACCTTAAAGACAGAATAGAACTATCAAATCAAGACAAGATTTGAACACTCGGAAAAAAGGAAACCAACAAATACGTTGGGATACTGAAATTTGACACCATCAATGGAGATGAAAGAAAAAAATTAAGAAAGATTATTTCAGAATAACTAGTATATTACACGTGACAAAACTATATTGCAAGAACCTTATCAAAGAATAAATACCAGGGCTGTTATAGTGGACCAGAGAAGAACTTAAACAAATAGACCAGAGAACATGAAACCTAATTATCATGCATTAGGCATAAAATCTCAGAGATGACGTTGACAAACTATCTGTGTCAAGAAAAGAAGGAGGAAAAGGAATTACCAGCACTGAAGACAGTGTTGACGCATTAAACCAACGTCTTGAAGACTACATACAAAAGCATGGAGTAAGACTTATTGCAGCTACCATATATGATCACTACAACACGGGGACAACACAACGACATAACTAGAAAACAAAATTTGAAAGAAAAACAACTCTATGGACGTTTTAAGCGACTAATAAGCAACGTCTCACACGGGAAAACAAGGACATGGCTAAGGAAGAGAAACCTTAAGAGAGAAACTGAATCTCTTCTGATAGCAGCACAAAACGACGCTATGTGGATTAATCATATCGAAGTAAAAATAGATAAGATGCAACTAAACAGCAAACGTAGGTTATATGGTGATAGAGACGAAAAATAATAAGCGAATGTGGCAAATTAGTTCAGAAAGAGTAAAGGAGTAGACACAACAGACACCCATAATCGAAAAGATGTTGATAAAAGAACGCGAACGTATAGGACAGGATCGCGAAACTGTAGATTACGTTTGAAGAAAACAAATTAAAAATCTAGTCGTACGAACAAATGGTATATGCAAAACCTAACATCAGTCCTAGAGAATGACACACAAAAACTCCTCTGGGATTTTGACATACAAGAGGATCACTTAATCTCGGCCAGACGACCAGACCTTATAATAATCAGCAACAACAACAACAAAAAAAAAACTATCAAAATTGTTGGGTTAGCTATTACGGGTGACCACATAGTAAAATTAAAAGAAACTGAAAAGAAGCATAAATGCCTCGAACTTAGAGGAGAATAGAAAACTGTGGAACATGGAAGTGACGTTTATAACAATTATAATTGGTGCTCATGTTACAATCACCAAAGGATTGATACAGGGACCGGAGGACTTGGAAATAAGAGGACGAGTAGAGACTATTCAAACTACAGCATCATCAAGATCGGCCATAATTTACAGGAGAGTCTTGAAGACTTGCTGTCACTCAAACTCCAGTGAATGACCACCATCCAACGCTGATAAAAACAATCCTCAAAGAGTAATAATAATAGTTATAAAAAAATATTCCACATTAACATACGCACACACATATATACGTGTGTGTGTATCTGTATGTGTGTGGGGGCGGGCGTCACTACTTTCTTGATTCGATCTCTGTTTCTCTTTTAGTAGTTGGCTACAAGGAAGAAACCTTTTAGTGTGAATAAAGAAGGAACGAAGGAAAAATTAAGGAAAATGCTTTTTTCCTAGAAGAACCAAGAAGCTTTTTCGGCTTTCACGGACCCAGAGATTAAACAGAGTGAGATATATAATGACTAAGGTCAAAATACTAAAAGTCGAGGAGTTGCATGTTTTGCGTGTTTCCCCTCTCTTTCGGCAAATAGCCTCACTGATAAGCCAATTGTAGCTACACACATTCATTTTTGGGCCATGTTTACGGTACATACTGAACCATGTATGTATCAATCAATTGTTTTGATTTTTGTCCATCCCAGGAAGGATCCTGTGTATATAAAAATGATATTGTTCATGCTATAGCCATTTTTATTAAATTTCAACTGTTTAGCATAATTGCTAATATATTTATGTTTTTCTAAAGACACGAGCATTCTATTTTTTCGACATTTTTTCTCCAGCTTTATTGAGTTGCAATCGATTATTCTAAGATTATAATCTTTATTGTTAGTTTAAAATGTTGCTAGTACCTTTTGTTTTTATTATCTCTTCTTGTCAAGAATCATTACCAGTAGAAAATATAAGCAATGAATAATTCAAAAGTTGAAGTGGCCAACGATGAACTGGGAGTCTCGATAACTGGGCGCACGCCTTGCTTCCCACTGGATCCAAGTCGGTAATCTTAACTGGATTTATCCGACTGATCGATAACCTATCATCATGGTTAGCAATGAATAAGAAATAACAGAATATTTCTAAGAACATGGCAAGATCCTCATTCTTTAATGGCTTTTTTCTATTCGTAGTTTCTTTCTCTCGTTTCTTTCCGATGATTAATATGAAAATGAAAGTGAGTAGGAAGGTAGAGAAATCCTACTAATATACTAGCATTCGGCCAACCTAAAGAAACCGTAGCAGCAATTACACCAAAGTAAAAGTACGATCACCAAATGGAGACACAGAATACTTCGACATTGTAGCAGGAGTACTACAAGGGGACACGCTAGCTCCATACCACTAGACGGCAATTACACAAGAATGCTGCGAGCAATCTAGAACAAGTCCTGGCGGCAACACCCCACAAGACACCAACTGTCCGGCCACCCTCCTCCTATCACGAAAACTATTCAAGTTAGACGAATCAGACATGCAGGACACTGCTGGAGAAGCAGGGACGAACTCATAAATGATGTACTCTTATGGACGCCCACATATGACCGAGCAAAAGCAGGACGACAAGCACGAACATACATTCAGCAGCTATGTGAGGATACGGGATGTAGCCCAGAAGACCTGCCAGAGGCGATGAACGATAGGGAAATGTGGCGAGAGAGGGTCAGGGATATCCGTGCTACCTGCACGACATGATGATGATATATATATATATATATATATATATATATATACACACGCAAATATGTATATTATAACGTCAAACAATTTGTATTGTGCATACTGGGGTTCTAAAAGATGTGCATACACTTGTTAATTCATATATATGAGTCCTTCTTTTTTCTATAGATACAGGGATGCCTACGTATACATATAAAAATATGGATGGAAAAGTTCATAGGATGATGTCATATCTGTTGTTGATGATGTTTTATCATTGGGATCCAAGCACTGGAACTCTGATCGAAGAAGTATATAGACCACATAGGGAATTATGTTAGAGATTAAATCATACCGCGACAATGTTTTCGTCAGCCGATGTACTTTTCAGCTGGCCCTTATATATATATATATATATATATATATATATATATATATATATATATATAAGTACGTGTGTATGCATGCGTATGTATCTGTGTGTGAGTGTGTTGGTCTGTATATTACCCCGTCTTACTTTCGTCGATAACAAATTATCAGATTATTGATATAGTACAAAAATCAATATATATATATATATATATATATATATATATATATATATATATATATATATATATATATATATATATTAAGCATATGGTGCGGAAAAATGGCTGTGCAACATGCAACAAACAGTATTCACGAGATGATGACTCTTGTGTCATATATGATTTCAGGCCCAAATCATCATTGCCACTAAACCATTGTGCTCCAAATCAAAATCCACCCTCGTACTTTAATTCTTGTGAATATTCAACACCTTCCAGGTCAATTTACCAGGGCTCAGCAACAAAGTTTTAATTCAATGAAACAAGATTGGAATTAAATGACTAGATCACGACGTTAACATACTGACAATGATATATATATATATATATATAAGATATTCTTGGCTTCCGAAAATCATTACATTAAATTCAACTTCCAAGATAATACTTTCTCTAAATTAGAAGCTAAATAGTATAGCATGTTAACATTCCGATATCAGCAAACAAACGTTTGACTGTATATCAACATATAACAAAATGCATATAAAAACGACTGCCGATCAACTTCAGCAATAGAGAAATCTTAAGCAAAAAATAAATGGAAAGGCTAAAAAATAGTGGATATACAGAAAAGCATACATCAATGAAAATAAGGTCAATAATAATAATAATAGAAGAAGAAGAAGAAGAAGAAGAAGAAGAAGAAGAAGAAGAAGAAGAAGATATTTGATTTGAAAGTGCTGTAAAATATAGAGAGTATTCATAAACTTATTTGATAAACACTTCCCCAAGAAGAATGTATTATATGATATGCAATTGAATTCTGTTCAGTGTAAATTGCACAGAAAATATGTTACCACTAATAAAGAAGCATAAAGAAAAAAATTGAGGAACCGGAAATACAAGCAATCCCACATGTAAATGAAGACGTAAGATCGAATATCCTGTTCATTGTGAATGCTTTACGAAAATGCAATTTAGCAAGCGACCATAAAAAATAGAAAGTTTACAATGACAATAGAAAATAGATAAATCAAACACCCATAATCGAAAAGATGTTGATAAAAGAACGCGAACCTATAGGACGGGATCGCGAAACTGTAGATTACGTTTGAAGAAAACAAATTAAAAATCCTCACTTTTCCTAAACAATATTATCTTCTGAATAGGAAACCCGAATTGATGAGCAAATGTTGACACCTTAACAAGTATATTTTATGTTAATCAACTCCAGTTCAGGCGGATGAAAATAGTTAGTTGTTTAGTTCATTATATTTTTCTTGTGCTTACCGTGACTATCGCGCCTCCAATTTTACTGAGGAATGGGTGACAGGACTGGCGCTTACAAGGTATAACTAAGGAAAGAAAGCGAATTCAAATTCTAAAAGAAATGAAATTATGCATGTGATGATTAGAAAAGACTCATGGAACTGGTAGTCACGGAAAGAAAGTAACAGTGCATTAAATCCTTTTTAATACGTTTTTACCGACGGCTTTAATATGATTTTTAAATGTTAACCGGTATAAATAGGTATATATATATATATATATACATATATATATATATATATATATATATATATATATAGAAATTCCTGTGTTATGTTAACCAAGTAATTATTAGACCCACTGTAAATAAAAGTATTTACCTAATCCCTCCGCATAAGCAGGTAAGTAAAAATTTAGTTTCTTTTCTAGAAAAATAATCTGATAAAGATTCAAACATATTTTCAATGTAACAAGTATCTAGATTACACTAATTTCTCCCTGTCTCTGTCTCTGTCTGTCTGTCTGTCTGTCTCTCTCTCTCTCTCGCTCGCTCTCTCTCTCTCTCTCTATATATATATATATATATATATATATATATATATACATCGTTTATTCACTTTTTTCTCTTTGTTTTCGTTTCTCATGTCATTTGTATCAATAATTTTCCCTTTCTGTTTCTTTTTCCAGTTTCTGTTTTCCATCCAATTTACTTCAAATACATCCTCTTTCTTTCATTCAACGCTCTTTTCTTTATTTCTTTTTCTTTATTTTAGTTTTTAGTTTTATGTTCACTTTATTTGTTTCTTCCTTTTTTACCTAATGATCGCTTTCTTTCTTTCTTTCTTTCTTTCTTTCTTTCTTTCTTTCTTTCTTTCTTTCATTACATATTTTCTTTCTTTCTTTCTCCTATTTACTCGAATAATTGGAAAGGTCTACCATCCCTGTTTTCACATCTTGATCACATGACTGAAGCCACCACCTCAAACCTACAAACAGAAGTACATACATAGAGGTAAACAATTCTTTAATTTAGTACGAGAACTATCCTGATATCTCTATAAACTTATACATACCTGCATATATCTATGCTCTATGGATATATTTCAAATATCTATAATATAAAAAATCTATTAGGATATATCAAGTCTTTCTTATCGAAACAAGTTCTTGTTTTTATCGTGAAATATGCGTGCGTGCGTGCATGTGTGTATGTGTGTGTGTGCATTAAAGATATATTCATTAGCATGTGTATTAAAGTGAAGTTAAAGGCAGATGTTTATAACCGTTGGTGATTGCATAATGATTTTTCTAGATTGTGTCTCCTCTGCCCGGAAATTATTTGATGAATATATGAGGATTGCAAGAAGGAGATTCATTGATTTTGGAGAATAAGGAAGAAAAAAACTTTGAAAATGAATCAAATATAGGGTGAGGATGCTCAGAACAAAACAACGATGCTAGTTTCTTCTAAATAATGAATCCAGCGAAATACACACATTATGAATTACAATTCTTACTGTAAAAGTGTTTACAACTTAGAAACAACTATTTTTCTTGGGTCCGTTCGATTATAAATGGATTTTCCTACCTACCTCATAAGTCTAAACTAGGTTAGTAGATAAAGGGCGTCTACTTTTCTGATATGGTCAGTAAGATAGCATTGCAGACCATAATTGACTCTTTCCTCATTGGTCCTCGAGCAATACGATGTGAAGATGGCTAAAAATAGCGCTTTGCTTCCGATTAAAAATTGTTTTGATATCATACTCCAACATCGGAGGTTGAGTAGATAGTTTGATACTCAGTATTTCGACCTTGTATCATACTTAATATTATTGGCCTAGACGTGTCCATAGAGAAAATTTAATATTTGAGAATGTGAGTGATTGATTTATTGATTGATTGATTTTAATGGCATGTCAACCCATCTCGATGTTAAAGAATTGTGTTCATATTTTCATTTTTATGGGGTAGTTGTTTCTGAAGAGAATTACAAATACTTTTTAAACAGTTGTATCTGATCCATATATTGGATCAGAACAGGTACAACCACTTGAGGTCAGAGTGGGCGTGGGAGTAATGAAAATAAAGGGTTTCTCTATACTCTCAGATGTCCAGTAATTGGGTCTCATTATTTGATGCAATTTCATATCATACCGAAGTCACGGTTTTTGGTGAGGATCTAATACCTCTGCAGCGAATACAGTTAGCCTACTCTAGACTCAGCTGACAGCATGAGGTGAGGTGATGTAAAATGTTTCATCTTCACTGAGATATCCACAGTAATAATTAAAGTGATCAATCAAACGCGAGTCAACTTAAGAGATACTTTTATCCCTCCATTAACACACACACACACACACACACACACTCATACACATACATGTACACACTCACCCACTCACCTGAATACACGTCAGTTTATCAGATCGATTAAAATTAAGTTCGGATTTCAAAAGAACTTTAAGTGTCTCATAACTGAGGCCTTGTGTTTAATCATAGCTTTGTATCGTTGTATGATATATATATATATATATATATATATATATATATATATATATATATATATATATATATATATATATATATATATATATAATTATATTTTTGGTACATCAGAATTTATATAAAGAAATAAATAAAATCATTGGTAAAAAGAGGGGGAACTATTCTAAAATGATATCAAGTTTACAGGGACTAAGTTTAAAAATAAGAACAAAACCTTCGCTTCTCCGAAATGTCCTGTTTACTTTGGACTTCCTTGGGTTGGTTCTGCTAGCCAGTCCTTTGCTGAGAGGATTGCATCTTCTGTGTATCGCTGTTATCATGCTGTCAATTTTAGACCAATATTCACTACGAGGACGGCCTTTAATTCTACATGTAAGGACAAGTTGCCTATCTTTAAAGAAAGTATGTTAATATATAGATTTGTATGTCGATGTAGTTCGACATATATAGGCAGAACTTGTCAGCGCCTCGAAGTGAAGTGAGGATTAGAAAGCATATACCCAGAGTTATTTTATCAAAAGGCTGACAAACATCCGGGCACTCTCAGGCAATGGATTAGGCTATTGGTGAGCATTTGCTTACAATAAATAATTGCAGGACCCGCTATGAAGATGACTTCTTCTCTGTTCTGCACAGAGCCAGAGACAAAATTCACCTTTTGGAGGCGATTTATATTGCTATAAATCGTCCCCCCACCCTCTGTGAGGACAATTAAGCTCTCATATTTTGAATATTTGGGGGGAACTGTTGGAGACTGGGGTGACTTGATTTTTTTTTCTCACCTCGTCTCCTTAATCCTATCAATTAATTCACACCCCGTTTAAAAAAAAATCCGGTGACTAGTGCCAGACGAAAGGGCCCTTGCTATTTTTATTATTTTAGAATAGTTCCCCCTCATTTTACCAATGATTTTATTAATATACATACACACACACACACACACACACACACATATATATATATATATATATATATATATATATATATATATATATATATATATATATATATATATATATATATATAGGTAAGGTATGAGGTTTAATCAGACAGATATGTTGTATAAAGAAAACTGAAAGAAAATTCATATAAATGGATGAAAAAAATTCATTAATTAGTTCCACAAATGCGTTTCGACATGGATTATTTTAGATATGAAATTAAGAAAATTTCCGGCGGAAAATGTTTCTGTCATGTTCAGCGTGGGAATCATGAATTTAAAATAGAGGTTCAAGCGAATACAGAAAAATATTTAAAAATTATTGGAAAAGGTTTCATCATGAAAGATAAGTTTTTAAACAAGTTCAGGAGAAACATAACGTCTATAAAAAGTAGGTTTTTATTTTTCATTCTCTACTCTCCACCTATAAAAACCGACTTTTTATAGACGCTATGTTTCTTTTTTTTACTTTAAAGAATTTACCTTTCATGACGTAACATTTTCGAATATTTTTTCGATTTGATCATAATTTAGAGTTTTACTTCTTCTTAACTGGTTCCTTGACCAAGACTTAAGAGCCCATTTAACCTTCCTATATACTCATTGTTGCAGGAGAAAAATGGCTTGATGTCTTTCTAAAGGAAAAGTGAAAAGCGAACAACATCGGCTCACCGATCCCATTTTAACGACGTCAACCGTTTTGCTAAATGTATACGAGGGTCATTCAATAAATAAGGGGAAGGTTTTTGAAAAATTCAAAAAATTTTCTTTTACAATTTTTTTCTCTTGTAATCTCTGCGTTGTTTGGGATTGATTTAAGGCAAAAATGTGTTTAATGTTGTTTTGAGACTATTGAATCTGATTACAAATCAAAGGCTTTTGTTTATCAAAAATGTATACTAATGTATTAAACATTGGTTTTCTTGTCGGTGTCTGAGTCGAAAAAACAGTCCATAGAGAAAAACAGGGGCTTTTGGGTTAAGATAAAGTTCCAGCATTAAAGATCAATAAAGAAGGTCCTGATGTCAGTGTTCTAGAACATGAAAAGACTCATCACGATTAATTTCTTCTGAAAAAATTCAACTGAAAACAGAGCTTCGAATGACAAACATCTAAGACAAAATGCAATCTATGTATTGAATGAACCTTATATATATATATATATATATATATATATATATATATATATATATATATATATATATATATTTAAGTGAGGATATACTGGAAACTTTCCTTGGTAATCGTCGCGTACGTTGCCCTATAATATATTTGCTAAATTAATGACACTGAACCCTCTTTATTAATAAATATAGCAATATTATAAATATTGCCTATGCATGTGTGCTTGCATATATATATATATATATATATATATATATATATATATATATATATATGTATGTATATATATATAGATTAAACAACAAATTAAAATCTGGGAAAAACATTTTGTAAAAAAAGGAAAGAAGAAAAACACACGTGCTATTTGAAAATAATCAAGCAGCCCATATGTCGAGTCAAAAGAAAAAATGCCGTTAGAATTACCTAAGGAAAAGAGTAATACAGTGCTCAATACATAAGATAGAGCTAATATCATGAAAATAGTTCCTACATCGCCAAGAACGAGTTTACCTCGGTTTAACTAAACAGCTCTTCAGGATTGCTCCGGTTGGAGCAATCCTGAAGAAACCTAGGTAAACTCGCTCTTGGCTATGTAGGAAATATTTTCATCATATATATATATATATATATATATATAGAGAGAGAGAGAGAGAGAGAGTACTTACCATATACATTCCAACAAACACTCCGTCTTTTACAATTATCACCACGTTTCCAGAATTAACGACTGGAAAATTATGAAAGAACCATTTTTTTATAATCCGCATAAGAATGTAACATTTTGTCATATTTTGTGGCTCTGAATCGTAAATTTTTGATAAAGAATTCTATAAAAAAATTAGATTATTTAATGAAAGAATTATTTCTTCTTTTGAATATTGAAAAGGCATACTTCTAATGCAGTTTCGGGGTGTTGTTGCATTTCTCCGGTTAAAAATCATTAAATCCTCTCAAACTTCGGCAATTCTTGCACATTTAAACAACTTATGGACTCGATATTTTATTATTTAGAAATTTAATTCTATTTTATAAATTTGGAAATTTAGCATGCACTTCCGTATAATATGCTGCATGATGTTTATTGGAATAAAATATAGTTCAAATAATTCATTTCAAAGATATAAATTCAAAGATAGGTATGACTAACTGAGGTTAATAAATAGCAAGCAAGTAAGCTATATGTACGTTCAGATAGATAGATAGATACATACATACATACATACATACAGAAAAAAATAAGTCAAAAATTAAAAATTGGGAGATAAATGGAATGAAATGCAAAAGATAATTAGATAGAAAGACGTGTATGTATGTATGTATGTATGTATCAATTTATCTATCTATCAGGATAGATAGATAGATAGATAGATAGATAGATAGATAGATAGATAGATAGATTATAGTTTGGTTTGGTATGTTTTATTTGTTTAATCAAATATCATGAGTTATTTAAACACCAAGCCATCCTTGCAAATGGAATAAAGTGGAACTCTGTAACTCATAGGTAGGGTAATAAGAGGGTGTCATACTTTCTCAACGTAATTTGCCCAAAAGGCAATGCAATGGCGCGACTGGACTTTGAACCCGCTGACTACAATGCTTCAGTCAAGCAGGTTAACCACAGGTACTCTGATAGATAGATAGATAGATAGATAGATAGATAGATAGATAGATGAAGAAGATTGAATTGATAGATAAGTCCCTCTGAACTAATCTATAATTCCCACGCAATAATTATCTGCAAGTGATATATTTCCATTATATGCTCAGGATAATCCAAGCATCTCTTTATACCGATCCTTCTTCAAGTAATTCACGCAAAGGCTCAGCTAAAGATTAAAGAATGTAATTGGATCTCAATTTTATGTGTCCATGACACCATCTTGACTATTAAATTTACCGTCTTCATTTTCAATGAATGAATAGAGGGTTTTTTTCGTTGATATTTGCAAAGGTAATTTTAAAGCAAGCACAGAAGTGCTTGCAAATGTCTTTAACCATCGCAAGTGCATTCATCTCAGATACAAAATTCCGTAAATGGTAATATATAGCTATACAAATAATATCTGTTATAGTGATCCGATTTCTCGGTATATCTATTATGAATCAGAAAAATAACCGTCCTTCGTTTAGAGTAATTCCTAAGCAGTATGGCTGGCAAACCATTGTAAATTAGTTCGGTACTCAGTGGGTAAACAATACTATAGGTCTTTTGCAAATCAAGGGTCTAGTTAGTGAATAACAACACAACAAAAGTGATACACTGTAGTGAAGCACACTGGCAGATAAATAATATATTTATATATATATATATATATATATATATATATATATATATATATATTGTACACTATTTCCAATCTCGGGTTTGTTTTCGTCGATCTTTCTATATTCGGACACTTTCTTTTCCTTATTTGTATGTATTCAACATCTCTGATAGGGGCAAGACCCTTTAATTTTATATAGAGTACAGTAGATTTGAATTCATATTGTTCATTCTCCGTGCCAAAGCTAAAGGGCATAGTCTGTCCTACTATTTATCCATTCCTTCAGAGAAAATATAAATATCCACGATTTTCTTAAATTCGGTCAAAATTGAACTCGTCTCACCAAATCCGTTTCATACGCCACAGTCGCTTTTCTTTCCGTTCAACTGAAATAGAAAAGTTTAAAACTTATCAATTTAAAATTCTGTGAAAATTGGAAAAGAAGATATGATTGGACTGCCATCTCGATGTACATATTTTGTTTAGATGCGTCAGTGTCAGTGTGAACAAACATATGCAAATTGTCTTGAGACTCTCTGATTAGCAGTGTTATTGTTGTTGTTACTGTTGCTGCTGCTGGTTTAACACGGGATTTTTCTAGTGTAGCAGTTCCAGTACTCAGATGACCTATTTCTTAAAATATATACAAAAGGTATGATTTGCGTCAGTGAAGTGTATGTACTTACTGAACTCACCGATAAGAGCCGGATGCGACATAAAGTCAGTTGATAAACAGAGTTTAACTGGTTCAGATTAAGAATTTTTATTCTAGTTAACCGTGTAGAAATATACGCTGAGTAGAGATGATACTATATCTAACATCACTTCGGCAATAAATAACAGTCAGCGACCGCCTTTGCTGTTTTACCCCAAGAGTCCCGCTATTAGCATATTCATAGAAAACAAATGTTAAAAACTATACAGACTGACTACCACATCAGAGTTAAAAACCTCAGTCTGCTCCACTATTTAGCTGGGGTAGGGGAGAATAGCTGTATGCATATTATTCCAAAGGGCCTTTAACTAGTTAAAATGCAAACTGTCTGGGACAAGATTTGAACTCAGGTAATCGTATCCATTTCTTTCGACAATAAAATGATTACGTGTAACATATAAAAATATATAAAACAAGGCAACTATATACTATATCAAAAGATACATTTGGGAGTACTCCGACCAATGAATAAATTGCTGGAATTTCAAGGAAATTCTAAAGAAAATCAACGTTTCCTACATTACTCATTTCTCTCACAGTAAATACAGATTCTTTCTCGAAACTTTTGAACACATTTCGTATTCAATTGGTTTGTTTCTACAAACACACACACACACACACACACACACACACACACATATGCAAACTCTTTTTTAAAGTGTGATGATACTACAAGGGTTTAATCAACGAATAATTGATATATAATTGCGCATGCGCAAATTTGCTTTATCGAATCAGTTGATCAATTTATTTTTTTCTGTTTTCTTCAGTTTCATCACATTCTGTGCATGCGCATCCACAGTGACTCAAATAAAGAACAAACCAACTTAATGAATGTTTGCACTGTAATTAAAGATATCGAAACTCAAACAAATGATAAATTCTTTGGTTTCTAAATCATCACATTTATATATATATATATATATATATATATATATATATATATATATATATATATATATATATATATGTATATAGTATAAATGAACCAATTGACACATAAACAACTCTGTCTGTTGGGCTTAAAATAAGCTAACTGCATCTTCTGTCGAGAAGTAATACTCCCCCAAATAGGGTGAATAATATGAAATTAAACTGCATCTTGAGGTGTGGAACCATTTCTGAAGATTAGGATAATGTGCAGAAGCATTCAGTTCACTTCTGATCCATCGTTCAACCTGTCAGGATTTTATCTATGTGTCAAGTACATCTCTTCAAACAAGTCTTGGTATTCAATAGAAAATCTATAAATCACATAATTGTAGGCAAAAATGAAAATCATTGGCAAAAAACAAAGGGTAATAAAAGGAAATCATAGCAATGGGATACTGAAATTGCATATATAATATTGATCATAATCAAACATTAACAAATTAATACAATTTTGACATAAAATAAAACATTAGGAGTTGGTATGCCATTAAATAAACGAAATCAAACAAAACTACAGCCTTAAAGTTGGTAACTAAATTTTATACATCCGTTATTCTCGCCAAAATTGACCTAAGTCTTTAATCGTAGGATGTTTATTTCGAGCATGATTACAATTTAATTGGCTTTTTAATTCTTTCTTTCTTTTTCTCTTTATATATATATAGAGAGAGAGAGTGAGAGAGAGAGATAGAGAGAGAAAGAGAGAGAGAAGGTGGGAGGGAGGCATAGACGTTCTCTTATAGACTCCAAGAGATGGATTCTTCAGTGTTGGCCAAACAAAAATACTTACGTACATCAGCTCAGTGCAGACCCTTGATGGCGTATAGAGGACCTGCCAGGAGTGATGGAAGATAGCGATGGAAAGAAAGAAAGAAAGAAAGAAAGAAAGAAAGAAAGAAAGAAAGAAAGAAAGAATTGAGATTTACGATAATAATTTACATATATAGCAGATCTACTGCTAGTCGAATTGGTTCATACGAGTTAGTCAAATTCTTCCTCGTCCATATTTATCCAACTTCCCATCAGGCCAGAATGTAGCAAAAGGCCATTTTAGAGTGGGGGGTCTCGCACAAATCGAAACTCAAATTCTTTTACACTGTCTGCAAGATGTCTAGTACGTAAGTTAACTTCCCGTTTTAAGGGTGTACTTATACTTATGGGTGTTATTTTTAAAATTTTTATTGCTGTGGATGTCTATCCACTCACGATCATTCAACCAAGGATTTATTTAAAAGACAAAGCACGTATAGAAGTTTTCTTCTTTGTTCGATCGTTTTCAGTTGGAATTTGCTTCTCTATGGAAGATAGAAGCCGGTCTTCAATTGGTCCGGAACAAGGCAAATTCTTCACTCATTAACTTAGATACAGCCAAAATTTAGAGCAATGAACTTTGTATATAGACTGCATTCTACGATAATCTTACTTGGAAACAGAGATCGACTAAGATCGGATAATTTTCATCGTAAATATAACTGTTTAGTGACATCGATATTTTCGACGAAATAATGTGCTTGTCTCATAATAGTTATCGTCGTCGGAAGCAGAAGTGTCAACCCGAGTTCAAATCCTGGACAAAACTGCATTTCTCATAATCCCCAGGAAAAGATAGGAATCCAAATATGCTCAGCCGGCTAGAGTTAAACTTCTGAATAACCTGGGCTCTCTTACTTTTGTATGGCAACCTATCAGAGAGAAGTACGCCTATTAAACACTGATCGTGTGTGGCAACATTGTCCTGGAGGAGGAGTTGGGTAAACACATACATATTATCCACATATTTTAAATATAACATTATCATCAGTTTTGTTGGAGAAAACCTCACGCAGTTTTTATGTTCATTGGGCTTTAGATCAAAACTTAAGAAAATTGTTTCTGGTTATATGACTTTCAAAGTCTTATTCATAGAATCAACTTTACCTATACTTTTACCATATATATATATATATATATATATATATATATATATATATATATATATATATTAATTGTAAATGTTTTGATATAAATATATCGTCAAAATATCTAGCGACATCAACAACTCCGGAGGGGTCAGTCATTTCTTAATGATGCCATATTTGATTTTTGTACTCACCCTGGCTTACACAACCCGTCTAATTTCCTGAATAAAACGACACGGGATGGAAAAAAGCGGCAATTATTTTTATTTCAAAAAGTATACAAAAACACATGGCCAATTATTCTGATTTTAGGAACACAAGTCGCAGACATAGATGTGCAAATATGCTTCTCGGTATGTCAGCCAATACAAATGTGTAAATATAGAATGTAATAAAATTACGCACCGTCAATTATTGCGAATACCCACGCGCACACACAGATATATACACACATACATGTACATATACAAACAGAAACTCTCACATATTCGTATATATGTATATATATATATATATATATATATATATATATTGGTTAAACAATACAATAAATTAGTTTAAGAATATTAAAGATAAAACTACCACCACTCTTATACAATTTGATATCATAGATTTCCATCCATCCATATCGAAAGAACTTTTAATAAATGGAATAAATTTTGTAAAAAAACCAAAAAAGAACCCCACAAATATTACAAATAAAGAACTAGATATTATTTTTGGCTGCAGGAGATCCATATTAATTAATAATATTGTGACGGTT
Organism: Sepioteuthis lessoniana; assembly: GCA_963585895.1. NCBI lineage: Eukaryota > Metazoa > Mollusca > Cephalopoda > Myopsida > Loliginidae > Sepioteuthis > Sepioteuthis lessoniana. Next base: position 62,482,057 of record OY757929.1, on the reverse strand, counting down.
ACTGTATTTTTGCTCCGAGGTTACATTATCCTGGAAAGACGGGGAGAATCTCCGTGGACAGTAACCGTACCACCCAAGCTCTAAATATTCTCCGTAAATAGTTATATTTTATTGATAGCTTTGAAAGCCCATATAACTAGTTAAGTATAAAGCTTGCGTATAGGTTTAATTTTTCGAGATACGGACGAATGAGGATGTGTCAAGAGTCGAGAGGGCGACGTGATATAAATGAACACGTGAAGAGTTCCGAACTGGACGAACAATATGACGCGTAGTTATTTTTCTTCTTTTCTTTATATATATATATCTTTCTTACATATCTTATTTTAAAGAAAGTACAATTATAACAACTGAAAAACAAAAAGCAAAACAAATACGAAAAAGAAAAACAGAAATGTGGAGGACAAGTCGCTTACAATAGTTTTTGACTATGTCCTTCCAATAAGACAAAGTTTTTTTTTTCTTCTTTTTTTTATTAACTCGTTTTAAACTTACACCAGTATCTTCTTGTCCCCTTTACACTTAAAGAGAGGGAACCTCCTCGTTCTTTCCCATATTTGTTTACTTATTTTTTCTTTCTTTCCCTTCTTTTAGCGAAGAATAAAAGTCCCTCCTCTTCGTCTTTAAAGTGGATATACAAATTTAAACAAATAGGTTTTTCGCCGAAACTGGCTGTTAATGAACAACTTCAAAAATGTTTCTTTGGATATTCTTGATACGGACCTTTATTTAGGTTACGTATATCATTTGTAATAAAGTTTTTGACTCACCTTTTTTCCTTTCCTCTCTTTTGTTATTTTTTCTTATCTTCGTTAATTTCTTATTAACGTGTCGCAAGGCACCATTTTTTTCTTTTACGTTGCGCCTCAGTTTCCTGCCCAACGGAGTTGACGGCTTCTATTAGGCCATTCTGTTACTAGAATTTCACCTTTCACTGGACCACGTGAAAAGGCGACCTTTCTCTTCCTTGGCGAAGCTCGGTTTCCTACCAAATTAACCCTACCGTTGCCTGCTGGCCCATCACAATATTAACACGTGGGTCAAAAACAACACAGACAATTTCGACGTAAATATGGGATCGTTTGACTCTGCACAAATCGCCGACCTAGTCGATATATATATATATATATATATATATATATATATATATATATATATTGGCCTAGCGGTTAGAGTGTTCACCAATGGCCCGGGAGACCTGAGTTCAATCCCAGGTCGAGTCATACCAAAGACTCAAAAAATGGAACTTGATGCCTCCTTGCTTAACACTCAGCATTATATGGTACGGATCAAGGGTAAAGTAGAGCAATCCAGGGAAGGAGTAGAGCCCTCCCCTACACCTTGGTGTAGTAGCTATCGAAAAGGGAGCCTTCGGGTTACCCTCAACTATGGTCGCCAACTCTACTTACTTTTTTATATATATTAAATACTTTAAGCAAAATTTTAAACTTAAACCAAATAGGTTTATATAGAGATGATTGTTTAATTTACATACCTTATAGTAACGGTCCGAAAACATCTAATCTACGAAAGAAAATTATTAGAGAATTCAAAAATTTAGAATTTAAAATTTAAATCTTGAACTTAAAAATAGCCAGCTTTCTTGATATAACATTTGATTTAAACACTAACCATATAAGCGCTTCAATAAAAAATAATAACAAACCTTCGTATATCAATGTCAATTCTAACCACCCCAGAAGTATTATCAAATAGATTCCTGCGGCAGTAAATTTAAGAATAAATAGATTATCGTATTCAAAAAAAATTTTTGAAAATAACAAAGAGCCGTATAATGAAGCTCAACATAACAGCTGTTTTAACAAGAAGATTGAGATTTTAGATCTTGATAGAACCAATGAATAAGAAATTCACCTCCATCCACGCCAGACTAGCACTAGAAATGAACAGATGCTTACAAGTACCTGAATGGATGACCAAAGGAAAGACTACATTAATCCAAAAAGACCTTAGCAAAGGAACTGCTCCAAACAATTACTGACCCATAACCTGCCTACCAATGATGCGAAAAATACTAACAGCACAAATAAGGGAAAAGATCTACTATTCACTAAGAAGACGCGGATTGTTTCCTGACGAACAGAAAGGATGCCACAAAGGATCCAGAGGCACAGCAGAATTACTCTACATAGACCAACACATCCTAAATGAGAGCAAGGCCTGGATTGACTACAAAAAGGCATATGATATGGTCCCACAAAGCTGGATACTACATTCTCTCAAAATGTACAAAATATCACATGAAGTCATAAACTTCACCGAAAAGACCATGAAAACCTGGAGAGTGGAGCTGACAGCAGGAGGAAGAAGCATAGCTGAAACAAAGATCCAAAGAGGCATTTTCCAAGGAGATGCACTATCACCCTTACTATTCATAATAGCCATGATGCCACTTAACCACATACTCAGAAAATGTGGGATCTCCAGAACTGTAACCCCGCACCACCTGATGAAGTTAACTGTCATACACATGACACACGTTATGCATCGTTAACAATTGCAATTCAACTTTCCAAGCAAAGAATTCGAGGATTTAAGAAAGAAAACTAATATTCAACTAATTAGTTGATGCGAAAATGGAAAAGAAATATTAAATTTGAGAACAAAGTTTCCAGAAGTTTTTTCTTTTTAAATTTATAAGTAAGAAAAATGTTTAGTTTTATTTGCAAACTTTTCAGTTTGTAAATAAAATTTAACAAATAGATCTAAAGTGTTGCCAAGGAGAACATTATTTTACTTTGTTTTCCATTTGTTTAATTCACGAAGTAATTAATAACTTAAGGGAATTATCTTGTAAATGTATAAAAAATCATCATTTGTATTTGGTAAAACAAATCATCAAATTAATTAAGCGCGGGGATGTACTCAAGAAAAACGCTATCGACGAAATTTGGAATGGAAACCTTTTCTTTTAAATCCAGTTTATTGATTGGTTGATTATGATGACGTGTCAACCAGTTTAGGGTTATTTTATGCGAAGAAGTTAGAGAAACGCAATCATCGTAAGTTCAAATTTATATTTTTTGTGTATTTGCTTCAAAGAGTTTTTTTTTTTGCACACGATACAATCGAATATAAATAATATTACCATTCCAAGTTTGAGTGGACCTGGAAGAAATTGTAATAAAAAGATACTCAAAACTACCCCGATCTCCAGAACTGGAGCCTTACCATCAAATGCAGTTACTTGTCCTATCATGACACGCCTTTTTAGAATACAGTCAGCGTATTCTAAGCCCTACCGATTGATTTTTGTTGGTTTTTCAAAATTGGGGTGTTTTATGGCAAGAACGTTGTAATGTACATTTGCCCATACTTCGTTCAAATAATTCTGAGCTGCACTGTATTTCTTGGGTGAGGTAATCAAAACAACGAAGTTTGGAACAGCATTTATTATTAAACAATATTTGTAAAATTATCGTCGGTCACATTCTATACATCTTATCAGATCAATATCAAATATTTATCTATATCTTATCATTTCAAATTCACCTCTGTAGTAAATGTATATGCTTTTTTTTATCACATAAATTGCAATTTCATTGCGTTAGACTTAGACTTTTGAATTCATGTTTCTTTGACTAATTGATTGGTAAATATTTTCCAATTTTGTCGATCGTGTACCGATTGTTTTATTTGTGGCCACTGAATGGCATAGATATTTTCTACATCTCAATATTATGATTAGTAGATTCGTTGGTTGTAAAACAAATTATGAAAGCAAAAATGTTATATTTTTGGAAAGGGAAGGAAACATTAGGAGGACGCCATTTTTTGAAAAATAAATGGCAGACAGGGAATAGTAGCTGACTGATTTTATGGATAATCCATTTTTCATAATTACTTTCTGAGAACAGCGCAACAAAATGACTATTATATCGTTTATCAGTTTTATTGGTTATTAGTAGACTAAGAGCAGTTTTAACCATCAAAAGAGTAACTGAAGTGTTAATATAGTTAGTAGATTTGTTCTACGATTTCAGGCCTCTTTAGATTCTATATGAAGGGTGACTCTCATATTGCTTTACCATAATATTATTTCATAAACAGAATTAAAGGAAAGTCATTGACTACTATTAATTGGTTGCGGTCCATATGGAAATCTGATTTCTTTGACTAAAAAATGAATACTACTGTAGGGTGCACCACTGGAACTGTAACGTAGAACCTGGCGAAAAAAGCTGAATGGTAACAATACAAGAATGCTGCTCGCAGTTTTGATCAAATCCTATCATTCTACAAAAAAGCAGCTGTATAGCCACTGACCACCTATCTCACAAAGATCCAAGTTAGACGAGCAAGACAGGTTAAATTCTGCCGGAAAAGTAAGAAGGAGTTCATATGTAACGTTCACTTATCTTTTCCCAACCAGCAAAATATTTGTATTGACCAACTCTTTGCGGAAAGTGAGTGACGTCTAGAGGACTCACCAACCGTGATAACTGATAGGGACAGATTGCGAGAGTGAAAAAGAGAGAGAGAGAGAGAGAGAGAGAGAGAGAGAGAAAGAGAATCAATAAGAATCTTTGCTGTCAGCAACCCTTGGGGATCATGAATACCATTAAGTTTAGCTTTAATACAAGTTATACTAAAATATTGAAAAGGAAATTATTTTTAAGTTTCATCATCTTAAATGACGTAAAGAATGTACAGATGAGCAATTTGTATAATTAAGCGAAGATAGTCTGGCAGGTTCATTGCTTCTGAACCATGAATTCAATCCTCATTAGAAGACCCTTGTGCCAAAATATTGCTAATGTTTTCCGGACATTTCACGTGGTGTAGGGATGAAAAATTTATATAAGCAGACCAATATTAACGAGTTCGACTTTCTCTTCTGACATTTTGTCATTTCATAGCTAGCTTAGTAAATAACAATATAATAAGGATAATGTTCAGACATCCAGAAACTTGTCATTCATTCATTGCTATTTTTTAATAGTAAACCAGGCACGACAATTTTGCAACTATGGTTCTTGGCAAAATCCATGATTGTTCACCAGCCTATATAAGCAGCAATCCTAATATTTTTTCTTGTTTCATTCATAAAAAAAATTGAGAAAATTTCGAAAGAATAATCTTTTCGTCTAATGTTCATTTCAGTCTTGGTAAATATAGTTTTAATCTCCATTCATTTTGTAATAAACTTCATAATATTTACGTCGGGTTAAACTTTCAATAATTAGATTTACATCATTTAAAAATAAAGATAAATCACATTATCCCAATGGTCTCTAATTTCTAACTTTATTTCCTTTCAATAACCATTTTTCGATAACAAATATTATTTATTCTTAACCCAACCAATATGCCGCAGATATTCTTGAATCCAGTTAAGAAAATATAATTTAAAAATGATCAGAAAGCTGAAATACAACAGCATTTAGTCTGAAGTATAAACGTGTTCGTAAAATGATTAAATCGTAAAAAAAAAACTGTTGAGCAAATCTAAAAAAAGAATACAACTAGATCCTGAACATTTAATGATTAGAATAGGAAAAGGGTTTGAAAAATACTAATTTGTAGATATGAACAGAATGTTACGACAAATTGCATTTAGCAACCATCCGAGATGAAAAAATCATTTTGTTCCAGAGTTGATAGACAATAGAATAATAATGTCTCAGCTCAGTTCAAACAGAATCTTAAGGGGGATAATTATTCACTAAACTTAGTTTAGTTGGAGGAAAAGGCCAGTAGAATGAAGAATCAAATGACTAACTATTGCCTGCTAATGTCGGTTTCTTAGCATAACATTACATGAGGTAGTCCTACTTAATAAAAGCAGTACCTGATACATAATGGCAAATGACTGCGACTGCGAAGTAAGCGAGTTCGAATTCCAGTCGAGTTATTACGTTCACTTTCGAACGAAAGATATTGAACCTCCTTAACCCTCGAGCGCTGGGTTAAATAATATGTCTACACTTTTTCTACAAGGGTTACTTTGGCATTAAATTACCCACAAAGATTGATATTCCATCAAAAGAGAAATCGAACTAAACCTACTTAATAGGTGTATATGTAAATAAATGTGTAGCCAACTGTTTAAAAAGATTGTTTTGAAGGTAAACGTCCATTCAAGCTGTAAATTCATACCTTAGTACAAAAAAGATTCGCTGATTTAGAATAATGGGTACGTACAAGTCTTTGTAGTTTTTCACATGACACGAAATTAAACCGGTATATGGAGATATGTCGTAACACTGTCTTAAGATCCACTTCAGGCAATTTAGAATCCATCTCTTAAGAAATAAAACATGAGGAAAAGCAGATTTGTTTTGTTTGCTTTTTTTTAACACGATACCGGTTCTGGCAAAACAAGATAATGGTAAGATTTATTTAAACTTCTAAATTCGAAAACGATCGAAGTTATAAGATTATACTCATCGAAATTAATTAGCATCAGAAACTCATATATACCCTGTTACACACACATACACACACACATATTTATATATATATATATATGGGGATTATTATACGTTTCCAGACATTTTTCGTATGGGCACTTTTATTGATAGTACACACATGAAACTCTAGCCCCTTTCGAAGTAATCTCCTCCGGCTGCAATGCACTTGTTGTACCGTTCCAAAAGCTTCTCGAAGGCCCCGATGGAACTCCTCTTGTGTGAGCGTGTCAATGACCATCGTCACAGTCTCTTTCATCTCTTCAATTGTCTAATAATGACAGCCTCTGCGCTTAAAGAATAAGCAAATGTTACCGGGAGCAAGGTCTGGACTATAGGGAAACAGAGGAACTGTCTTGATGCCCATCTTGGTCAAATTGTCTTTGACAAGGATGGAGTTGTGTACTGGTGCATTGTCCTGGTTGAAATGCCACTGACCCGATTTGAAGAGTGTTGGTCTCTTCCGACAGAATCTCTTCTTGAACTCCCTTAAAACCTCAACATAGTAACCCTAACCCTAACCGTTTGGCCAATCAACTCTGGTGTATTGACTTCCTTACTCCTCCCACACCTCTCATCATCCCTCACAGACTCCCTGCCTTTCTTGAATCTCTTATGTCACTAAAAAACTGATGTTCGATTCATGCAAGACGGTCCAAAAGCCGTCTAAAGCATTCCATACGTTTCTGTGGCATTTTTCCCAAGTGTAAAACAGAATTTTACTGCATATCGTTCTTCTAATATATCCTCAGGACCAGATTGCATTTTTGAAATTCACCAGCTGTGACAAACAGGCTTTAGTAGGGTGTATTCCAATTGCTGCTGTAGCTGTTCATCTGTACGTGAAATAAAAAAAAATGCTCAGTCATCTCATAAGGTGTATAGCAATAACATATTGAATTTTCAAGAGTCTACGACAATCTTAAATGCCTGTACAAAAAAAAGTCTGAAAACCTATTGAATGCACAATATATATATATATATATATATATATATATATATATATATATATATATATATATATATATATATATATATCATGCACGATGTGATGTTTTCGGCTGAACTAGAACTCTAAAGTGTACATGTTATTTCTCATATTTATTAACATAATCGACACATTTTTCTCAATTGTTTTAATCAATAAAAATCTATCTCACCACCAAAAAAGATGAATCCCCATCTTAGATATGTTGATAATATATATATATATATATATATATATATATATATATATATATATATATATATATATATATATATTAGAGAGAGAGGGGGGTGAGACAGACAGACTGACAGAGTGAGTGAACGAAAAAGATAAAGAGATTCAAAGATAAACGGAAGCCTGTAAATAATGATTATTGGAATAAAATCGATCAAAATTAAAGTCTTTGACGCCATTCAACCGACGATAAAATATGATGGCGTGTGATCATGAAAGAGAGGGAAAATGAATATGAAGTTAGAGTGAGAAATCCTTCCGAAACTCCAAATTGTGAGTGAGCTCTCTCAACTTGCGAAGGATCGTTTGCTGCATACTGATAAGTCTGAAAAACACTCATCTGAAAAATATTCACAAGTTTCTAGAATCATTAAATGATCACCTCTGTTGGACCTCTGAGCTTGCGACTCCTAGAAAGTACTATCACACGTATGCAGGCGCATGGACGAAAGGACAATTTACGCTATTCTAAACTCCAGTTGTTAAATTGTTCGACCCACATACTCAGTCTAAACTGAAATTGGTAACGTTATATAACTAATTATTTTATTAGGTATAAATTTTGAGGTACCCGTGGTGTAATGGTTATCGTTCTAGGAAATGGACACGGCGACACGAGTTCAAATCCTGGACGAGACCGATTGCATTTCACATAGCACTTATATATGCTATGAATCCAATTATTATCCCTCTAGCTATGGGTAAATAGTTGGACAGACTACGTTCTTCAGCTTTGGTGAGGCAACTAGTCTAGGAGAAGGAAAACTCTGAATCCAAACCTGTTAAACTCCGCTTAAAAATTGACCTTGTGTCATATCCTGCCCGAGCGGAGGGGTTGGTAAATATGATAAATTTTGTGTTGACAAAAGGAGGGAAAAGTTCTTGAATTACTAAAAATTACATGTACAATGGATTGAGCGAAAACATTGAGCAATAATCTTAATTTAAGGTATCTTAATAAAAACCGGACAATAAAAGAGAACAAAGAGAACAGTCTAATATAGAAATTCTTTGCTTTATCTTATTTAAAATGGCTCTAACAGGATAACTATGAGAAAAGAAGATCTCAGTGATATTCTAAAGAAACATTTCTTATTTGTAGTCAGGGTGAGTCTCTATGGAATTATGGTTAAATTGCTTGTTCAAAGTAATCTACTCTCAGAGCAAATCATAAGTGCATGGTAAGTGAAAGTTTTTATTAAATTGATTTTCCATGTTTTAGGAGCTAAAGAAACTCAAATATAAACTTGCAAATGGGGATTTACTAGACATTCTAGCAGAGAAACAATGGGTTGGCATTTCAACTCCAAAAAACATTATATTAGTTTCACCCTCCATAGTAAATTTTAAAGATGAATGGAGTGTATTTAAATGTATCATCCACATAACATATAAGCATTACTTCATTTTTTTTATCTCTGTATTCCATATTTATGAGTGATACTGTAAGCTACATTTTAAATGGAATTTTCTTTTTGCCAATTTTCTTCGTCGGTAGCGGTCGTCTCTGTTCTCTGCTCTGAAGTCTTTTTATTTACAGTTATGAGTTGTTATGAAACATTCATTCTCCAGCAGTGCATCATTTGTAATTCTCATTTTGGCAGCTTGAACACTGATCGAATGATAAAATGTTTCAACGAACAAGTAGGAAATGAAACTTAATAAGCTCAAGTTAATGTACTGTTCTTAAAAGCTTTGAAGTTAAAAGCGGTAATCTATAAGAGGAAAATATAGTTTATTTTGGCGCTAAATGAAATTCTTTGGTACAGATGTCTAAGTATCTCGCTCATTCACTGTGCTAGAGACAAGTGGATAGATATTACGACTGGCTTAAATATGCGGATGCGATCTTCCAGCTTAGAAAGGATGTGGAATTGCCTGGTAAATTGTTGGACAAAAACTATAATAGCTTGATACAATTTTCTTTTACAAACAGATAATACTCATAACCTCAACACTTGCAAGAAGGAAATGACTAATCGATTAATTTTAATGATATGTCAACCTACCTAGGGTTATTGCATGCCAAGATCTTAGGGAACCACGTTAATTGTACATCCATATTTATGATTTTGCATAGTAGTTTATGAGATTTTTGCACAGTTATATAATATCAAATATTCCAATCTAATTCTAGGAATTATAGGGTTTCGTATGACTAATAATAATCCTAAGTAAACAATTCGTACCTTAAATAACTATTCTTAATACGAATGATATATATATATATATATATATATATATATATATATATATATATATATATAATATTCCTATCTCATACATTTAATTTGCACATAATGGTATGATTTCAAATATTCCTCTTTAATACTGATAATTAAATGGTTTTAAGTAACTAAAAATAATATCATCCTTTTTAAATAATCAAAGTTTCAAATATCTATTCTTATTCCAAGCAATCTACAGTTACTTGTAAAGTCTTCCGGTTTAACTCAAATAATATGCATCCAGTTGTATGACTTGAAGTGTTCATGTCTAATACTACAAATAATATGATTTTTTGTAATTATTTCTATTTAATAATAGTCATTTGTTTACATACATTTTATAGTTTCAATTAACTAATAATAATAATTCTTAGTAAACAATTACAGGCTCCAGTAACTATTCTTTAAACAAAAAATTCGAACACGAATAACAGTCAAACAGATATATTTGACCCGTAGATGGGACTCTAACAGATTTATTTGACCCATAGATGAGAATCTAACAGATCTATTTTACCCATAGATGGGACTCAAACAGGAAATTCAATTCTGGCTCAGTAATTGCAAAGTGTACTCTTTACTTCTCAGATCTCCTGAACTAGTCCGATTTTAAATGTGAATTTCCTCACTAGCTTTCACAAGAAAATTGCTGGAAACTTACCACACCAAAGAGATAATTTTCGGTTAAATTAAACATCAGAAGCGGGAGATTAGGAAGACCAACGGGTTGTTTACATAATCTAGGATTCATTATCATGAGAAGATAATACTATAAAGACAGAGATACAATGTGATGTGCGGGAGACTGTAGTAGCATTTAACCTCAGGGCAATTTTCTACATTCGAAAATGCGGACACCCGAAGAGGATCGAAAAATCGGTGGTTGAAATTTTTCCATTAAACAGAAGAAAGACGTGAAATTAGTTCAAACTAGTCAATATAGCAACTAATAAAGAGCAACTTTCATATCGAATGAAATCTGTTTTATCTTCCCATTAAAACCTTCAGATAAGAGAATGTTGGATGTAATGGTCGACTACTTTTACAAATCATTGATGAAAATGGTTTTATGATTAACCAAAGTAATCTTATAATTCTTCTAGGTTTTATAATTCTGTATTTCTATTTTTGATTATTAATCCGCAGTTACCAGGGACAAGATAAAACGTCACACGAAGTCGTCAGTTTTATGTTTCATACGAGAAAACTCGGTTAAGTAAACTCTTGTTTTCGTATGTTAAAGTCCCATAGGAGTTCATGTGTGTCATTTTCTAGGACAGGTGCTGGTCTGAGCATATACCATTTGTTAGTATGGTCAAATTTAAATTTCTTAAACATTTCCCAATTGATCACCTTGCCAACCCAGGCGTGTCTTGCCTTATACTCCCTCTGTGCTAATTTGCTGCATTCGCTTATTATGTGATTGATCGTTTCGTCTCTGTCACCGCATAGCCTAGATTTGCTGTTTTGTTGTGTCTTATCAATCCTCGCTTTGATATGATTGGTTCTTATGGCGTTCTCTGGTGCTGCTATTAGGAGCGATTCCGTTTCTCTCTTAAGGTTTCCTTTTCTTAGCCAGGTCAAGATTTTCTAGTGTGAAATGTTGTTTATTAGTCCTTTAAAGCGGTCATAGATTTGTTTTTTTCCTATTTTTGTTTCCCAGTTGTTGTCATTCTATCGTCTATCGTGTTGTCCGTATGGTTTCTGATGGCTACAATCAGTCTTCGTTCGTCTTTTTATATGTAGTCTTCGAGCTGTTGTATCGATACGTCTACGCTGGCAAGTCCTCTTCCTTCCACTTTTCTAGATACATATAGTCTGTCAACGTCGTCTCTGGGATATAATACCTTATGCATGGTAATTAGTTTTCTTGTTCTTTGATCCATTTGTTTAAATTCATCTCTGGTTCACTTGAGAGAGGTTGCCGAATATCTAACGAGGGGCACAACCCGAGTGTTTATTCTTTCGATGAAGTTTCTGCTGGAGAGTTTTGTCTCGAGTAGATATCTAGTTCTCCTGAGATATTCTTTTCGAATCTTGCAGTAGTTTTTCAATCGTCGAAACAACAGAACCAGTAATATCTGCAGATTTTTGTGGAAAGATGTCAGGATTTGCACGAATGGAAGGAAGAAAATTAAATTTCCAATTGGATGGAATCAGCAAAGAATTTTTCTTTTCTATATTTTCTGAAGTCCAATCATAAAATATTGACATCAAAGCAACTAAAAATTCGAGAGGCCATATAAATTCATATTTTTTGTCTAGATTTATTCACAGAGATAATAAGAACAGATTTTCTATGTTTTCTGATGACTTAGAAACACAAATTACGAAGAAGAAGTGTAATCTGGGCTGCACAATTCAAATAGATGCTTACAAGCGTACCAATATATAGTTGTCTGATAATCGTATATTATCTAGTTGTGTGCATATATATATATATATATATATATATATATATATATATATATATATATATATATATATATATATATATATGTATATAAGATGTTGTTGGTCTAACGAGAGAAAAGTAAACATTTTATAATGAGTGTGTCCGCAAATAATTTAGATTCGGTATTTTGGTTTTTATTATTTCATATACTTGAAGAAGTCTGAAACACGTGTTGAGCACAAGTACATGAAATAATAAAAACCTAAATTCTAAATGCAGAATCATTTGCAGACCTATACATTTTAAAATATGAACACACACACACACACACACACACACACACACACACACACACACACACACACACACACACACACATGCGCGCACATACATGCATATATATATATATATATATATATATATATATATTGTATATATATATATCTTATTTTACATACGTAAATATATTTTCTTTATCGCACCCTAATATGTTAATGTAATAGTTTTTATGCATCAATACCAGTGTCTTATTAAACACATGAAACATAAAAATATACCCATATATATATATATATATATATATATATATATATATATATATATATATATATATATATATATATATATATATAATTACTATAATTACAAAGTAATCTGGCATCGACCATGTATTAGAGGTATAACTCAGAAATCCCAACTATATAATTGTATTATGATCGTAATAGTTGAAAAATAACAGGATATGCAGTTTTGATTTATGTATAATAGGATATATATATATATATATATATATATATATATATATATATATATATATATATATATATATATATATATATATATATATATATATATATATTGTCCGTGATTAAGAAAACTCGTACCATTTTTTTCTATTAAAAAGAACTTTGCAACTAAATCAAAGATATCCGGATATCTTTAAGTAAAACAATTTCACAGTCAAAACAGTATCATTAAGCATGATTTATCATCATTGTGTTCAGTATTGTAACTGAATGATTTTATCACACACACACACACACACACACACACACACACACACACACACACACACACACACACACACACACACACACACACACACACAAATATGCAGATAGATTGATAGATTGCTAGAGAGGAGGGGTAGGGTGAGACAGTGGGTATGTTTCAAACAATTTTTTCATGATCTGTGGTTAGGAAATTGCGTCTATTGAACATTTATATTTCATTTTTTATATAGTTATTTCCTGAGAGATTTTGCACACAGTTATATATCAAGTATTCCTATCAAATAAAATGATATACACACAGTAATATGGCCTCATGCATTCCTATCTCATACTAAATCTTTTCTATGCTTCCCTAGGAATTATTTTGATTCAATTATACTTATTCGTTTTCACAGTTTTATGGTTTCAATTAAATAAGAGTTATCTTTAGTAAACAATTATAGCTTCAAGTATATATTCTTAAGACAAATATTTTGTATGGTATCAAGTTTGCAAGTGAATATGAATCATTTTTAACAAATCTATTTCAGCCATTGATAACGTCACCAACAGCTCAGAGTGAATCTATGTGTAATGGCAATAAAGGGATTCTTCACTCTCCTCTAATTTGCAGAACTGGATTCTAACTGTTTAGTGTCATACGCAAGACAATTTTTTGGTGAGGTCTAACCCTTCTGTAACAGATAATGTCAGTGTATACTAAGCACCGCCAACAGGGTTACATATTTTTCTTGTATATGAAGTGTGCCTCGAACAAGAAGAATTTCGAAATTACTGGCTTCAGAGAATTGACAAAACGCCTGATTTCCTTAATAAAGCAGCAATGGAAATTGAGCTCAAACGAAGAATTTTAATTCACCATATAGACTTCAAATCAAACCATCCTACCAAGTTTTAAGATGGAGATAAGTTCGATTTTTGGATTATTCCATTCACAAATATCGCATTTTCACGTGAAGCTGATTCCCTAGGTTTAAAGGGTAAATCGAATTGTGATCGAATTTTTGGCGCCATTCAAACAGCGAATCGATCTCTCCAAAATAATCGTTAGTTTGTTTACCTTCATTGCCAGCATATCCAGAAAGTTCTATTTCAATATCTAAAAAAAACTAAAACAAAAAAAGATATCTGATTTTTTCATATTCTCTTTAAATATAAATCGATCCTTTCTAAACTAAACAGGATAAAACATTTTCTTGTTTTCAAAAGTGTCATTGAAGAATTAAATCTCTCTTAAACACTGAATAAAACAAAAAAAGCCGAGGTAAAATTATGTTATACTTTCTTCGAGCAAAGAAAATTATATACGACGATATGTTTTTAAAGTATGAATATTCCTACGATGATAACTTTTATGCAAAGACAACTTTCAATAGCAGAATAATCTTCCGTGTTCTGTGATAAAAGGTTAATGTTGAAGTCATCATCAAATCATGTTGATTACACGAATTCCTTTGATTCACTCTTGCCATCCATCCCTATCAGCCAGTACTCTTGCAGGTTCTTTATACGACATTAATGTCCTCACAGAGCTGTGGAATATAAAATTCTACTGGTAGTCAAACACAGTTTTGTCGACGTATAGGAATCCGCAAGTGAACGTCGCCTAAAACAAATCGTGAAATGAATAAGACTGGATTGAGTTCAACCGACGGTATGTTTTTATATATTTTTTGTCGAAAAATTATAATTTACGGAGTATTTTGAGCTAATATTAATATTTCTATGTGTAGAGACTATATCATAATTTTTAACATTCTATTTGTAATGGCTGTTAGTCCTGGATCTCTTTGAAGATAAAAATTTCTCGTGGAATGGTTCGGCCAGAAGTATCTAATATCAGTTTTCTACGATCACTGGGCAACCATGGACCAGCATGGTTGATTCTGCTATTCACACCAACTAGCTTTTTTGCAGCAAATGAGGAAAATAATGACATATTTGGGCCTTTTTTCGATTTCTAAATCTGAATAAATACTTGGTTTAGGGACTGTTAAAGTCTCTCTAGTTGTCGGTTCTTGGAAAAAATGAAAATATTGTGATCTTTCAACTTTCCTCCTAAGCATGTGACGCAGTTTCTTTTAGCATAGTAAATTTCCCTTTATATACATATTATTTGCTTTTGTAGATTCGTATTTATAAATAAGTCAAGTTAAATTCTGTTAAAGAGTAAATAAGGTAGTCGTATAAACAATCGGAACCAAAATTGATGGATGAAAAATTCGCTGTAAGAATTATATTAGGTTAAAACAAGCTCATCGCAGATTTCAAATAATTATTATCATTGATTCATTGTTAGTTTTTATCCTGTTGGCTGCAACAAAAGCTACAGCAAGTCTTAGTAAGTCATCATTTAAGATAATTGATTGATTGATTTTAACAGCATATCCACCCATCTTGAGTTATGTCATGTCAAGAGGCTTGGCATTCGCTTTCATTGGACATTCATGTTTACATTATTTTGCCTAAAGCTGTAGACTTTTAATCTATTTTGTACTAGTCTCTATCGAATACGAAAAACTCTTTAACATATTTACTTGATATGGGATCCTAAAAAGGACTACCTCTCCCCGTCAGAGTTGATCGGAGTGTAATCCATACTTTCTAGAGATCCAGACTTCTACTCTCAATCCCAAATGTAATTTAGTGTGATACCCATGATTCTCTTTTTAGGGTGTCTTACACCTCCATAGGGATTCTTTCTCTCGCAAGATAACTTTTTTTCTTATTTCGAACAAAAAATTGGCATGTTTTTTCAGTTGGCTATTTTGTTTGACTGCTGTTTGAAAAATAAGAAGTTTTTGGAAGTATTGGCGGTTTTAAGAAATCAATATTAATCATTTGTAAAAATTGTAACGCCAAGAAATAATTCTTAATACAAATAATTTTCATTGTAAATTAAATTACCAGAAAATCCAGCAAACACTTGCGCGTGACATACGGAACCATAGCACAGCTGCTTCGGCCTTATTAGGTCTCATCAGCAGTGTATAATGTGATCTCCCTCACTGGAGACCCAACCAGTGACCACAGAATGCAGAGACGAAACTCTAACTCTGAGCTACACAGTTCACATCGCACACAAGTGATACCAAATTAACCAGTCATGGCAATTGCGTGGCCAGTTAACCTGAAGTGTCTTATAAGTTACATCCATACTCTTACAGAGGATACGGTCACCATCAGGGCCACGTTTTCCCAAGAGTATTCGAGTGAGGCGTCCGCATAATTATAGCCCCATGGGCAATGAAATAGATGTACATTTTCATTTTTACGAAGAAGAATTATATTTTAAATTGAATTACCATGACCACACAATCCGGCCAACACTTGCGCGCAACGTACGGAACCACTGGACAGCACTTTCGACCTCATCAGCAGTGTAAACTTTGATCTCCTCACTGGAGATCGCAACAGCGACCACACAATGCAGATGACCGAGTAGCTCAGTGGTACAGGGGCCCGACAATATTTTCGGACACTTTGAAAAAAGTACTTCACGGTGGTCACTAGCGCCAAAAACTTTTGAGATTGTAAGTACGTAGTTGAGGAGTGAAAATCCAGTACTAGTGTAATCATTTTTTTTTAGTTTGGCTTTGATAATTTTAGTTTTTTGTGATTTTTGCGAAAACTTACGCGACACTATTTTTCGGACATGACAAAAAATCCTATTTTATTAAGAGCTATGTTCATGTATATGTTGCTGTATGCAAATTTTCTGCTTGTACACTGTTCTGGGGCACTGGCATCCCTACTACTATATTAACATTGGACAATCTAACAGCATAAATAGTCCGGACATTTCTTGGCAAAACAATTAAGTTTAATGAGGTAAAATGCATTCGAAGAAGTCATTTGTTTGGCACGGAAGAAGCGGGAAGATGGCCTCAGCATCCCAAGGATTGCCATGGATTTGAAGCTGTCGAAATCAACGGTCGAATACATGCTGAAGACAAACTCCGTGCGGAAAAAGAAAAGAGGGCGGAAAAGATCAATTGGCAAGAGGACTGAAAGGAGAATGAAGAGGACTGTGACACGGCTTTTGGCATCTGGAGAAAAAGTTACACCAAGAAAAGTGAAGGAGAAATGTGAATTGGATGTAAACGTCCGAACAGTACAAAGAACGCTGCATAAGATTGGTCTGAAGTATGCAAAGGCTAAGAAAAAAATTACATTAACAAAGAAACACAAAGGAGAAAGACTGGAGTGTGCTAAAAGGTGGTTAACAAAGCATGTTGACTTTAAGAAGGATATTTACTGATGAGAAGCGTTTCAAGTTTGATGGGCCCGATGAATGGTGTACTTGGTCGAGAAGGGGTGAGCTTGTTGTACTGAAAAAACGACAGATGGGAGGAGGAAGAGTTATGGTTTGGGGTATGATCTTTGCTAATGGAAATATATGGTTGGAGTGGCTGAAAGGACGACAGAACTGCGAAAGCTACAAACAGTTGCTGGACAAGAAAGCCCTACTAATGATAAGAAGAGAGATGGGGAATGATTTCTTTCTACAGCAAGACAATTGCAGCATCCATGTGTCAAAATTCATGAAAGAATGGATGGTTAAAGTGAATATGACTACTTTGGAGTGGCCTGCAAGAAGCCCAGATCTAAATTTAACAGAAAATGTTTGGGAAATGCTTGCGCAACTTGTCTATGATGGACATTAAATAACGAAAGAGGCTCAACTATGGGAACGAATACTAGGAGCCAAAAAACAACTAATAAAAACACGTAGAGATGTTATTGTGCATATGTTTGATCATTAGGAAGAGAGATTGATCAAAGTTATTGAGAAGAAAGGTGATATTACAGACTATTAACAGTTTTTCAACGATGTCCGAAAAATAATGTCACGTGTGTTTTGTAAAAGAATGCTGAAAATTAAATACTTTTCCTTATCTAATCGATTTTCTTCCATTTTTATTACAGGTATTGTCTTTATATGTTTATGCTATTCTATTGAAGGAATTTCGCCACTCTATGGTACTCGGAAAGTCGAATACTAAAGCGTCCGAAAAATATTGTCGGGCGCCTGTAGTTTCGGGTCTGTATTGTGTGGTGGTTGGTTCGATCTCCAGTGGAGGATATCACGGTATACACTGCTTATGAGACCCAATAAGGTCAAGACAGCAGTGCTGTGGTTCCGTATGTCACGCGCAAGTGTTTACCGGATTTTCTGGTCATGGTAATTCAATTTATTATATAATTCCTAAACATACAAATAATTTTCACACAATTATGTGGTTTCAAATATTCCAAGTTTCTTCTCAGAGATGTGAGCATAACATTTACCTCAGAACCTAAGAACTAAAACATCAACACTGGATGCAGCTTAGTGACATATCCATTAAACACTTTGATTCTCATCCGCCGGAAGCCTTTAAATGAATTACTTTTATTCCTTTGATGTGATAGGCTCAGTTACTGACAGGCGAGCAGTGGTATATCATAGCCGTGTAAAGAAACACAATGTGGACATCGGATCAGTTCGATGAAAGTATGCTGACCTTAAAATTGACCAAGAGGTCAGTTTCAACGGTGAGTATAAAAAAGAAAATGTGCAAAGAGTCCGAGATGGTTCAGTCAGCCTGAATGGCAGTCGATTAAACTAACGTGGACTTAACAGATTCTGTTAAGACGCTCCACGTGAAGAAATTAAACGAGACGAAACAATTTAACTTTAAAAAATACATGTAACAGGAACTGTTGTAACGAAGGACCATCTCTTGACAATTTCAATGTTTTTATGACCTCTGAACAGACGAGGGCTAAGAGAATAAACAACAAAGTTTGTTTTTTTAGGAGAAAGGTTTTTGCTTTTCTTTCTGTTTGCTTATCTCCAAGCACTCTTCGATCATGGGAAAATATCTTTCATTTCTCTAGGTCCGGAATGATCAACAACTGTTCCTGGAAAAATATTTTTCGCTACTCTCCAACACAGCAAACACCGTTCCATTATTATAGTCATCGGTTAAAAAAGAAAGAAAGAAAGAAAGAAAGATAGAAAGACTTAATGATGAGAATGAAAAAGAAAACGTAAACTAAGAAAGAAAGAAAGAAAGAAAGAAAGAAAGAAAGAAAGAAAGAAAGAAACTTTGGCACAAAAGTAAAAGAAACGTAAAATGATCCAAATATGAAAGTGAGAAAGTGTTGCAAAGAATTTTCATTCTTCGCAACAGAAATCAATTGAGAAATAGGGAAAGATTTTTGGTTTCTTTGTTTAATGGCATATCAAGCTTCGTGGGTCATTTAATGTCCGAACTATCCTTCTAGAAGAATCCATAAATGGAGTATAAGAGGTTCAATATCATTCCCAAATGTATTAGTGTGAAAATAAACATGATAGCACAAATGGGATTCAAACTTACTTACTTCGTGGCTGCAGTCAACCACCTTAGTTATTACGCAAAGAAAGAAAGAAAGAAAGACAGAAAGAAAGAAAGAAACTGTTACTGGAAAAAAGAAATAAACACACAAATGTAGGTGCAAGAAAGAAAGAAAGAAAAAACAAACAAACAAATATAGGGGCAAGAAAGAAATAATGAAAGAAAGAAAGAATGAGTCAAGAATAAAAGAAAAAAGAAAGAAAGAAAACGTTACCAAATAAGTGAGAAGAAAGAACAAAACAGAAAGAAAGAAATTGAAAACAAAAAATAAATATGCAGAAAAATAAACAATTAAAAGCAAATGCAAAAGAGATATGCAGAAAAATGAAGAATGAAGGATTTCAAGCGAAAAAGGGGAAAAAAGAGCATCTTTGTTTTTATTTTTGAATCGTTTAAGAGAATAAGTAAAGCTATCGATACTTAAATTGGACCGTCAGCTACTTCAACAACAGTAAAGTGACCTTATTGAAGCAAAATCTACATAAACGCTACCCTAACGGTTGTGAAGGCAACTCGGCTACGAATGCACATGTCCAATTATGACGTCTTCTGAGTTAACTATCAATATCGCTTGGTCGCCATGACAAAGTCATTAAATTATTACGTTAGCTCGTATTGATTGAAAACGCAAGTGATCTCCCTTGAATGTATCTTCAATTTACTCCTTTTCATAACCTTTATCCACACTTCTGCACGTGTTCATTAATTTGGAAACCTTTTTCTTTATCCTTCTTTATCCTTCTTTATCTCCTTTATTTTTACTATTCTTTAATGGCTTAGCAGTTGAGTGTTCGCCATTGGCCCGGAAGACCGTGGTTCAATCTCAGGCCGAGTCACACCAAAGATTCAAGAAACGGTACTTGATACGTCCTTGCTTAACACTCAGCATTGTAAGGTACGATTCAAGGGCAAAGTAGAGCAATACAGGGGAATGAGTAGCGCCCTCCCCTACACCTCGGTGTAGTAGCTATTGAAAAGGGGGCTTTCGGGAAGCCCTTGACTACTGTCACTATCTTTACTTATCCAGACATTGGCATGATGGTTAGAGTGTTCACCAATGGCCCCGGAGACCTGGGTTCAACCCCAGGTCGAATTATACCAAAGATTTGATGCCTCCTTGCTTAACATTCACCATTATAAGGTACGGATCAACGGTAAAGTGGAGCAATCCTTGGAAAAGAGTTGCACTCTCTCTTACACCTTGGTGTAGTAGCTATCGAATAGGGAGCTTTCGGGTCACCGGCGACTATGGTCGCCAAATTTACTTACTTTATTCTTTATATATATATATATATATATAAATTCAATAATGTTCGCATAGGAAAAATTGATCCCTATTATATATATATATATATATATATATAATGTGTTTAAACGTATTCAATAGTATACTTTCATAGTTTTAACATTTTTCTCCATTCTTCTTCATTTCAATTTGACTTTATCATTCCTTGTTTTTTTCTTCATATATGTATATATGGAAGTGCATAGAGTTTCAATTCAAACCTACTCTATCACCTACGTAGAAAGAAAAACTTAAAAAGAAAATAAGCTATCTTTGTCTCTCATATTCACTGAAACACATAGCCCACCACCCACAAAAGTGCAACACATAAAAGCAATCACACATACACATAGACTTACATACATACATGCATACACAATAAATAATTATGTTCATTTGCTTCCTTATTAGCTATGGATTTCTAAGTTAATGGGACAATTTTTAGGAATCTTGTATTGTGAACTTCTTTTACGTTAAAGAGAATATTTTTAGAGGAAGAGGGAGACCGCTTCACAACCAGGGTCACCGAGAAAACTTTGGCTACATCTGCTAATATAGATAGATTATATATTTATAGATAGGAATATTTTATATTTAAATATAGATTTTATAATGATAGATAGATAGATATGAACAGACTGGGAAGGCAAGTAGAAAACAGACAAAGAAAGAGAAGTATATGTAACGGGGGATATGCATTAGTCTGATTATATCAATGTACTTTGTTGAATATATATATATATATATATATATATATATATATATATATATATATATGTGTGTGTATGCATGTATATATGTATGTATGTATGTATGTAAGTGCGATCTTCTGGGCGAAAAGGGTGTGGCATGTGTTGGGGTTAGTCCACCGTTAATCAGGTTCGACTGTCGGAGGCGGACCGGTAAAGAACGGCAACTCTCTCCTTTCCCTTTGATCTTCTTGTCTGATATGTCTCCGCCACAGCCTCCCATATCGGCGTGCAATATCTCGTTTCCAACAGAGAACTCTTTGAAGATATTTCCAGTTCTTGGTCAGTATTCATTTGACCGGCTTCATATCTCTTCCCGCCACCCCCCTCTCTCTCTCTCTCTCTCTCTCTCTCTCTCTCTCTCTCTCTCTTTTCTCGAATGCTTTTTCTCTATTTCAGATCAATTCCACTTACCCAAACCAGCCACGTCACCGATGTTAAAACTTTCACCACCCTAAATGTCCACTCCCCACCTTCGCTAAGCCACCATGACAAAGACGATAATCATCATGACAAATTCCTTTCTTGAACTATAATTAATTAAGTCAAAATCATAATTAGCTCTATTATTGGGGGATATATATTTAGTTCCGGTCTGTCGAAGTAGATGAAACTGGTTCAATCCCAAACATTGAAATTAAAAGAAAGATTTTAATACACGGAAAAATCACTTTACTCGTCAAAAGAACTAAAGATAACGAGAAACTATCTATCTATCAATCAACATAAAATTTTCTCTATCAATCTATGTAGATAAAATGTCTGTCTATAAGTATAAAATCTATCTATCTATATATCTGTCTCTTAGCGAGTCGTAAATTAAGCCGAATGTATCTACTGCACAGGGATAAGAACCTCTCTCGCAAAAATACGATGTACCTTGTATATCACACTAAACTGAATCTGTTGGCAAGATTCGAATTCTGGAGCTCAAGGGAGTCCGGAGTCCCCTTGATAGCAATTATTTACTAGTCCACTGCGATACAGAGTGGCAGTAACTCTTTGGGCCCAGTCTAACAGATCCTTTTAAAAATGATTATAATTGAATTGGAAAATTCAGTGCCTATAACTGTATGCAAATTATTCACATAAAGAATTATCGCATAAACCTAAAATCTTTTACAAATGATTATTATCGATATATATTATTTTCTTAAAACCAAAAATATATATCGATAATAACTAACGAAGCAATGGTTAACATGCCGTAAAACCCACCATACTTCTGTTAGTAAGTCTATATTTCTAAACTATATTCTATTCAATGTATCTATTCGTCTATCTTGTAATTCCTCCCTACGTACAGAGATCTTTATATCAATATTTTTATCTATTACTCTATCAACCGATTTGACTTCGTTTATTTCCAACATCTATCAATCTATCTCTTTCAGCCTGTGTTTAGAGATAAATGTCTGCCTCTCTGTATTTCTTTATAAGATAGATAGATGCAGCTTTATTATAAAAACAACTGAAAAAGGATGTGTTGGTTGTTTGGTTTTTATGGTATAACCACCATTGCAGGTTATTTAATGCCAAATCCATTAAAAAAAATCAGTTCTATTTAAAACAATTCAATCTAGCATGAGTACACAGTTTAATTGTTAAAAACATTTCTATTTCAAGGTACTTAGTTTATTCAAACAGTTCTAATTCAATCAATTCAGCTTAGTATGAGTATAGATTTTGTTAACACACAGTTAAATGTCAAAACAGTACTATATTAAACAATTTAGTTTAGCGTAAGTACAGTTTCAATGTCAAAACCAGTTCCATTTTAAACAATTTAGTTTATCATATGAAAACAGTTCCATTTTAAACAATTTAATTTTGCATAAGTACGCAATTCAAAAGTAAGTACACAGTTTAATTGTGAAAAACATTTCAACGTCACGCTATTCTGTTTAGTCAAGCAGTTCTAATTAAAACAATTCAGCTTAGCATAAGTACGCAGTTTAGTCCTTTTGAACCCAAAGATAAGGTCCTATCAGGTGCCACCACTCCGGCTCAGTGTGGACCTGGGATCAATGGCAATGAAGTGGGACACGTCATACCCCAAAGCTTCAGCATCACTGGAACCTCACCATCAGAATTTTTACTGTTAAATCCCGGACACTCGTTGGAGGGATCTTACCCCTCTGTAGAAGTGCAGTCACAGCTTTCCCTAGAGAATATTTATTTTTCGCTTAACCAAGCAAAAAGTAAATATTTCTCAACAAATTCTCACTCATTCTTAATACGCCTCATATCGAAAATTAGTCATGTGGTTAAAATGGCTAAATATGTGTGTGTATGCGTGTGTGCGCGTGCATTTGTATATGTGTATGTGCACAGATATATATGCGTGCATATAATTTTCTATATATTAAGATTTGAATAAATATATATATATGTGTGTGTGTGTGTGTGTGTGTGTGTGTGTGTGTACGCGCGCACGCGCATATGTGTATATGTTTGCATGTATATGTATGTGCTTACGCATCAGTGCATGTAAATATGAGAGTGTTTAAGTGCTTGTTCATGTTCAACTTTAGGTATGTGAGTGAATGAACACACATATATATATATATATATATATATATATATATATATATATATATATGTGTGTGTGTGTGTGTGTGTGTGTGTGTACACTTACATATACGTTTGTTGATATACATAAGTAAGTCTGAGCGTATAAAAATACGCACATATTTATTTGCGTGTGAATTTATGTACACACACACACACACACACACACACAAACATATATATATACATGACTGTATTTCTTTACTTAAAATATAAATCATTAAGTTCGTATTTTTATGATAAATAACTATAATTTTTTTTCTTGAGTGTTGGTGTATGTGTGTGTGTGTGTGTGTGTGTGTGTGTGTGTTCCTTTTAGTGTGTGTCTCATTGTGAAGGTTAAAAGTTTTCAATGTCAATCGTTTTGAATAAATATTTTTAAATCAATCTCTTGTCAAACCTCCTGCTCTAGAAAAACAAGCTTAGACATCGGCACTAGTTCACAGGATGCCGCTATCAAAACTGTAATGGAAACCTGACTGTAAGTTGATACCGTAGGCTGTGACATTTATTACGTCATTACACATGCGCTAACTATTTCTCTCTACAGCTAATCAAACCATGGACAAAAGCCATTTCTTTTCCAATCATGTTTTTCGTGACAAGAAAAGGACAGAGATAATCAGTTTTATGTTTTCTATTTTTATTTATACATTTTTTTTTCATCATCGATGATCTTTCTCTGACTACTTGCCGTGTCTTCTTTAACAAACTGTTTTTATTTTCACTGCCTGAGGTCTGTTTAGATATGCACATGGAATAATTGGCTTTAGTTTCTCATAACTAATAATGGTCTTTGGAATTGTTCGTCTGCTGTATCAACAAGGCTAATCTAGTTATACACCGACCACAATAAGAAAACACACACACACACACACACACACACACACACACACACACACATATATATATATATATATATATATATATATACATATATATCCGCTGGTAAGGCTCAAACTTTGCAGATCTTAGGTTGGGGCATGTCTCGTAACAATAAGTGCGTATTGACATTGCAAATATGTTTAAAACTTTTGGTTTTTATAATTATTTTGAAATTTATTAAAACACTGACTCTTAAAATATCAATGTTGTAATATATTTTAAGTATTCAGCTGCTTATAATGATTGTCAAGATTTTAATATGTTGGCTCTTAAAACATTAACAATTCGACTTCCTATATAATAATGACTCAATGTGGGAATTTCCACTGGCGTTTAACATTTATAAACGGGAAGTTGTTTCCGTTTTTTTTTCTTTTTTTAGTTTCTTTTTTTCTTTTTTTTTCTTTTTATAGTCAGAAAATGTAATTTTGTTAAAATGAAAAACATTAAAATGAAAATCTTGGTTAAAGGTTATTTCATTTGACTGAGTTTACAAATCGAGCAAAGGTCACTGGAGCTGCAAAGTTGATAAGTTTATCAAAACTGTCTAAAGTTCCAGGTGCTATCCGCAGACCGAGGCAAAGCGCACTGCTTGACCTCAGTTAAATCGCAAACGTTGAAACCGAAAGGTCAAAAAGGCTGGACCAGTCTGACACGAGCTCAAGTTTTATTCTTCAATCTTCGCCCTCGATCTCTGGTTTTCATTGGTAGACTTATGAAATGCTAAATGACATGATCTGCAATTGACTTACGAATAGGAGTGCGATACAAAAACGCATTGTTCAATAAAAAAGGTGTCGATATTTCGTTATTTTTATTTTTATTTTATAGGCTAAGTCATGATTGGCTGACTAATCGAAGGTGTTAGATCTACAAATTTCTCCCTTAAATATGAAATCTGAAATACAATGTGAAATACTATTGTATATCATTATCTAATCATATTGCTAAAAAAAATAATAACTTAAATTCTCATTGTTATAGTCGAGGTTTCAAGTTCTTGAAGTTGGCATCGTCTTCGTCACTTCATTCCGACTAACCTCCCTACTTGTCACAAGACGTTCCGACAAAACTGCGTCGATCCCATTCCGCGTATCCTTAAAACGATATCGTGGGCACAGAAAGCATTGACAAATCAACCAATCGGAAGACACACGTGGTCATCCCGCAGATAGGACAGAAAAAAGTTTTGTCGTTCAAAATGACTGTAATAATTATTAATACATTGTCTCGTAAAACATTAATTTTGCAAAAAATAAAGTGTTTATCGGTTTGAAATCATTCTGAAAAATTATCAGGAATTTCACAAAGGGAAAAACACCAGGAATAATAATAATAATAATAATAATAATAATACTTATTATTATTATTATTGTTGTTGTTGTTGTTGTTGCTGTTGTTGGTGGTGGGGGTGGTCTATTTTTTTTTTATCACGAAATAAATAAATTGCTCATAACTCATTACATATATTTTTTTTTTGCCTGATTAACTTTTTTTTTGTTGGATTGTCTTCATATCTACTCCTAGCTATGACATATATATACATATACTTATATTTCTTGTATTAATTTTAGAACGGTTATATTTCTATTTGTTGAAGATCATTATTGAGTGTTTTAATTTTCAAGAGGATTAATATTCATTCACTTAAAAGTATTCTTTCAATAGAAATAATGCTTTAATCTCCTCACTTACAAGTCTATACTAATATATTACAGCTTAATACAAACTAATCTTTGTGGAGTGCTTCTTTGAAAGCCATATCGTCTTTGTTCCACAGTTGACCTGAACCAACCCGTCGCTCAGTAATTTTCTCTCAGTTTCTGTCCGTTTATATATATATATATATATATATATATATATATGAGAGAGAGAGAGAACATGAGAGAAAATTACAGAGCGTGCTTCGTGTAACAGTTATGGCTTTGGAAATGGAATCAGTGACACAAGTTCAAATCCTGGCTGAGTTTGTTTGCTTTTTATTTCGCGCTAATGACTTAGGGAAAGGCATGAATGTATCTTTTCTGTTTTTAGCTTAATGATAAAAAATAAATATTATATACTATGGTTCTTTTTGGTGGTGTCTGCGTAATAAAATAATAAAGGGGTTACAATAATAGTTAGTGTGTTTGTGTACGATGATGATAATAACTGAGGAGTAAGGTGTTGTCATTGAAAAATTAAGGAAATTGATTATTTGTATATAATATTTATTATTTATTATAATCATAATAATACAATTCCCTCCCCTAAATATTACATCAACATATTACATCACAATACGATATACCCTTACTTATATCTATTGTGATTCTAGACTACCATAAAAAATACCGTTCAAATACGCTCACAAATCAAATCCTTCTTCATTCTCCTAGACATGCAGTGATAATGTTTTGTTCCATAGCTATAGTCAACTACACACAGAAATAAAATAAAGTAACGAAATATTAAAATACACTCACGAATTCATAACCGCTTACTTAACGCGCTGCGTTTGTAGCCTTGCTTAACCTCATAAAAAACACGCATCCATACGTAACTATAGGACATACACGCATACGCACACACCTACATACACTTACACACTTACAATCACACGTAAACTTTCATACGAGTTCTCAACGGTTTCTGTCTGTATTTTTTCGTATTTTTTCGATTTGTTGTTTTTCAAAAATCTCCATGAAACCCAGGGTCGCAGTGTATATTCAATTTATTAAATATATATATCTAATACATATTTATTTATTATTATTATATAATAGCTCTATCCTAGATATTGAGCACTCTGCATATTATATTGCACTTGGTTCGAGACATACCCACAAAGTGATTTAGTGACAACCAACACTCTTATAAAATAATATATACATAAGTATATATATATATATAGATAGATAGATAGAGAGAGAGAGAGAGGCGGGGTAGACCCAGAGAATGGAGAGATTGAAATGTGGAGAGGAGGAGAAAGTATATCTAAAAAGCCAATTTAAGCATTTTTTGTTCAACATCAAGGATATATCAATTCTTCTCGTCCAAAAGGTGGGTTCGATATTTAAATCTAGTATTGTTGTGATGAATCTAAATTAAACCTTTTGACATTATTGATATTATTTACTTCCTGTTGTGATTTATTTTGCTGTACTTAGGCTTGCGTAGAAGCTTTTGTCAATAGAAATCTAATAATGAAAGAATGTTATTAATTAAAATAGTTTTTTTAGTTAATTTTGATGAAATAGATCAAAGATTTCTTGTTTAATAAAATGTCGGATTCAAAACCGGTGAAATGAGACTATCAACTCTAACCCAGGACAGTATGAATTTTGTAAATTTTTGCTTTGCAAACATTGTGAATTCGCCAGCATTGGACTATTAACAGTTTGAATTCCAGCTCGGTGAATCAGGCGATAATGAGTCTGAAATTTAAATCGGGGATTGAGAATAACGGTGAGAATAACAGATCTATTGTTTGCAAACTGTTGAATAAAAAAAGAAAACTGAATCCAGAGGTCAAGTGGTTTTCTGAATTGTATTTGTTTTTGCCTCAGTCCACAGACACACGCAAAGAGACGCACAATAAAACGCTTACATGCACAAATGATCACACACATACGTCCATATATATATATATATATATATATATATATATATATTATGGTTAGAAGAAAAGGAACAACACTAAGTTGTTTTAATATTTCTCTTACCGTTTTTTTTTTTACTCAACCAGTAAAATAGTTTAATACTTTGTAATTTAAAAGTAATTTATTATATTTATGACTCAACAAAAAAGACGGGAAGATAAGTAATATATATATACACATATATGAATCGTCTGAATTTCTGAGATTAATCTTGATGATTTTTATCATTCAGGGTTTTCGGACTATTGTCGTAATGGTTATATTCAAAACGTTTCGGCCAATGTATCTTTCGGCTTTCTGCAGCTGTTTCTTGTCGAACTCGGAAGCCTACACAGAACTTCGAATCACGACCTTTATTTGATCCACGGGGAGCGAGGGCTTGCTTTGATTCCCTTAACCAAAGCAAGGTACAAGTATTAAGCATTTCAGTATTTTTCTCCACTGCAGTCAGGATTTAATCTGCAACCTACAGTCACTTGTAATATTATGGAACTAACGCCTGTAACCCTTACGCTTCGTGTACTGCTGGACAGTTCAGAGTGAATTTTTTGACTTATAAAATTAATGTTCTTACATTGATAGAGATATAGGAAAATAAGGTTTATTGTGCGTGACATGGATTTATCTGTATACCTTTGCAGAAGCATTTCCAGCGCTTGTAACGGTGTTTTCCCCAAACGAATAAAGAATTTGAAGTTTATTCATTGCTCTTTGGTCATTGTTTCTTCTTCAGTGCTCATAGTTGAACGACCTGAAAAAAGAAAGTGTTAACAAAAATACGTGAAAAAATTCAATTGTACTCGAAAGTTAAGATTAGAGTAATGTGCTCTCCAGATATCACGTTATTTGGTAACACAATCTACTTATCCTTCTTTTGTTCTGAAACTCACACCGAGAACCCATTTCCGTTATTTTTCAGACAGACCTATTATATATATATATATATATATATATATATATATATATATATATATATATATATAAAGGAAATTCTGAATTAAAACCTGTAAAGTTCCCGTTAAACAATTGACCTTGAGTCGCATCCTGCTCGTGCAGAAGGGTTGGGGAAATATATGTGTGCGCATATGTGTATGTATGTGTGTGTTTACACTTACCCTTCACTATTGGAGTTTCACTTCGAACTAACGTCTAATGAAATTGCATGACTCTATAAGTTATCTACACCCCCACGGCTGAGTGTAAATAGCATAGAATATTTGGTTTCTTAGCCTTGGTTTCAGAACGAGTAAATACATGAGCTTACACAACAATCCGAATGGAATACATTTGGTTTGAATTTAAAGTTTTCTACGTCTCAGACCGGTTGTCGTACCAAGTCTACAGAAGAAAGTCTCCCCAATTATTTACTATATAACTGGTGGGAGAAGAGAGATTTGGCCCATGTCTTTCTCAAGGACATAAGTCCGAAGGGAAACACAAATAGCCTGGTTCAGAATTTGACCTCATATTACCAAGTCCGTTTCATAGGCAAAATCTGTTTAACGGATATCTGTCAAGTCTTTACACCAAAAATTACGTCAATAGACACTGTCGTTTTTACGATTTTTTTCCTTGAATACACAACCAGAACTGTCTTCTCTCTCTCTCTCTCTCTCTCTCTCACTCTCTCTCTCTCTCTCTCTCTCTCTCTATCTATCTATCTTTATATATATATATATATATATATATATATATATATATATATATATATATATATATATATATATATGACAGTTGTGTGTGTGTGTTTCCTAGTTAAGTTTTTGTAGGTTTTCAAGACCAAGCTAAAACATTGTTTCAAATTCTGATGTTTACCACTCAAGATGATTACTTTTGGGAAGACTCTTTGCAGAAAAACCAAACTTGTAGCTCATTGCACCACCGTTGGGGACAATATCATAAAATTAGAAGCATTTTTTTTAGCGATCTTTTTCCTAGCGAAGCATACAAAAATTATCAATGTGTGTGTGTATATGTGCTCTTGAACTTGATATGTGTGTTAAGCCAGCTCTGCATGTGTATTCATGTGTGGCATATCTCGGTGATTGCTGTCCGAAGTTAGTCCCAACCACATTTGTGAAGAATTGCTAGTGGTCATGCATATGAGTAAAAATAGTGTCTTCTATCTTAAACTGGCTCTATCTAGTTGTATTGTTGAGCACTTTGTGTCAGTTTTAGTTTATATTGAAATTAATTGAAGGTTTTACTTCCTTTGCGTCTGTCATAATTGTTTCGTGCCCGTCTCGGAGAATTATCTGCTTTGAAAAAAGAGAAGAAAATAAGATGATTCTCAAACGATACTATTCGACCTATCGATCTGTTACATGAAACCTGTTCTTGAACGAATCGAATATGTAAACTTTTCTTTGGTATTTTCTCTTGAAAAAATTTAAAGTTCACACAAAATGTCAAACACTTGGAAATTCCATATTCAATTCACCACAAAATCCAATCACTTTCCAAAGTGCACACATAAATTTAATTCACTCGCTCATGTGCTTGTAAAATCTGCGAAACAGCAAAAGTAGAGTTCTTGATATTTAACGTGAACTTTGCCAGTCGGATTTTAGTGTTTTCTGAACAGAAATATTGTTTCCAATTCGTCATCTCAATAACACCCCATTTCGCAGACTATTTAAAAATATTAATCCTTTTCCTCAGACTTGGGGTATAGTGGTACTCACCTTACCATTCTTGCCCTTGGACTGTTGAGAAAGTGAGGTGCAATTTGAACATTTTTTTCTTTTGCCAGATTGCACGACGAAAACTAGAGAATCCAGTCAATCATGCAATTCTACCCTTAGCTGTGGATAGAAAAAAGATCTATGAATAATATTGTTGAAAAATGAATTATCTTGTAATTTGTCTTCGTGGAAAACAGAGTCTAAATTAAAAATAAGGGACTGGGATTCATAAAGCAACTCCAGTAACAAGACTAATGCCAAGTTAAATAGCACTTTACCTTTCATTTGAATAACTTGGTATCATGAAGCGAAGTGCCCTACATCATGGGCAGCTAGCGGTCTTCCATACCACCAAGTTTAGACTTGTTCCAAAATTCTGACTCAGATCCACAGTTGCATGAGACTGAAGATCATAAATACATGCATATGTGAGTCTTTTTGTATATATCTACATAGAGAGAGAGGGAGAGAGAGAGAGAGAGAGAGCGAGAGAGAGAGAGAGACGTGCACGTGTGTGTGTATATAACTTACTTTATTTGAGCAAAGAAATCCTGATTATTTCTCAAAGTGACAACCAAACTGTAATAACGTTTGAAAACTAGTGTTCGCCAGTGGCCCGGGAGACTTGGGTTCAATCCCAGGTCGAATAATACAAAAGACTTTAAAAATGGTACTTGATACCTCCTTGCTTAACTGTTAGCAATATAAGGTACGTATCGAGGGTAAAGAGGAGCAATCCAGGGAAAGGAGTAGCGCCCTCTCCTACACCTCGGTGTAATAGCTATTGAAAAGAGAGCCTTCGGGTCGCCCTAGACTACGGTCACCAACTTTACATACTTTTAAATTGAAATAATTAAGCCAATGATAAAATACGAAAATGAAATAAAATAAAATTGTCCCATAATTCCACTTTTGTCAAGAGTTTTTCTTTCAGAGCCCCCTCCTCGCAATATTAGTCTCTTTCGGTGCCTTGCCAGCTTACTTGATACTCGTGCGTGGCTGACCTTTATAAATCAGCAGTCCATAGGATATAATTTTTTTAAAATATTACTACAATGGCCAAATAAAAACTACTTCTAGAAAAGCCCGTAAAATGTTGGTATGAAATGGGGACAAACAGCCTCAGTTTGAATTTAAACTTATTTTGCCGATTGTATTTTCCGTGCTGATTCGTGTTAAATGTCAATTATTATAATATCTTACTAGATGTATTTTAGGTTGCACTTTAGATGATGCTTTGAAAAAACACGAGAAATAAGATCGCTAAAATATTTATCTCTTCTGAGTCCACATTTTATTTTGGTGTTCAGTTTTAGATTACAATAGTTAAATTTCATATATATGACCAACTTTCTTTCAGCTCAGATTAAATATCAAGCAAAATACTCAGTCACCGAGTTTAAGCAAAAAAGTTTAATTGTAAACATCAGCAGAGGGTTTTTTTTTGGGGGGGGGTATGCGTATTGAATATTTCGAAATCCCAAGGTTTTTAGCGATTTCTTTTCGATATTCCTATGTTCTTCAATTTTTACTGCAAGTTCTCTCATCGCAGGATGTAATCTAAAGCAACTAAACTAAAAAGGAAGGCTTTAGAATCGGTATTTATTAATTTTAGTTTGGCACAAGGTCAAAAGCATGAATCATCCATTATAATCGAACTCATGAATAATGCTTTATAAATTATACGGCATCAACAATGCTTTGTAGCATTATTTAAAGTTGAAGTTGGATTTTCTTTTTCATTCCTTTCTTTTGATTTTGTTTTTGGTCGGAGTGTAAATTACTATATGCTTTCAAGCGATCATGATACACATTTGTAAATAACCAAATGATTTGATAAGTAATCTGAATAAAAATAATGTGCACTCTGTCATATATTATAAAGTATTTCCCTCTAATTCCAATAATTTGTACTTAATAATATGTTTTCAACTAACTAATGATAATAATCTTTTGTAAACAATTATAAGCTGAAATAATTACTCCAGATACAAATAATGTTCACCTTGTTATATGGATTCAAGTATTCCTATCTAATACAATTGTATTTGTGAGCAGTTATATGGTTGTAAGTTACCCCATCAACAACTAATTACTATAAAACATATGTTGTTGAATAAAATATTCAAATGAAGATGAAGAGCTTATATAACATAGTACGTCAAGATTTCTCTTTAGAAAATATTTGATTATGTTTGAACTTCATATATATATATATATATATATATATTGTTACGCCGCCATGTGCCCAGCTGGCTTGCAGGGCGCTGTTCGTTGCCACCAAGTCCACCAGTCAATGCCGGGCAACAACGTTGGCTGTGGTTTGCCGAACGATATGTAATGTCACAGATATCACCAACTCGCAAGCGGAATCATATTTTCATATTTTATAGGTGAGATATTAAGAATCAACACAGCTAACTGGCTAGCTCCCCCCTCAAATACAAGGTCTTCACAATAAAAGAAGGACTCTGAACTGCCGTATCGGATTAACAGAATTAAAAACAATATTCTTTTATTGCATAAAAGAAAGGAATAAAGGAAAAAAAAAATCAGGTAAAAGTTAGGAGCGAGAAAGCCTTTCTGTATCTCGGAGGAGGCTCAACTAAAATATCCGTATCTCAGACTAAGCCCATATAAAATAGCTTTATCCCTGGACGGATCCTCCATAAAATATCTGTTAATGGCCGAAGGTGAGAAGGTAGTTTGATCACGATAGACACGGTTCCGCTTTCCTTCAGACTATGGGATTTAATGACAGATCTCATGCTTCAAATCTCAAGTTTATCATTTCAATATGAATGCAGCAGGATAAAGTTGAATATACTTAAATTGTATGCTACTTACTTGGGATTTTGTGTAGTTTATTCTTCTCTCCTTTTTCTTTCGTTATTGGGTTTTCATATGTAGATAGAAGGATACACGTCTTATTTCAGATAAGACCAAGATTAATAATTGTCTCTTTCCTAGTGGACAAATCTTTCGTTTAGGTATTCGTTTAACGAGGCTTACCATACACGAGTTTGAATTCATTCAAGAGATAAGTTCTTTCTTTTCTCTCAGGGTTATCTGCACGACATTATTTTGGAATTTGGGTTTCTTCTGTATCCCAAATTACGTCCTAACCCGGTGATGAATGAACAGCAACTAACTTAGTCTCCATGGTTGGAAAATTCACCACGTACTGATTTTTTTGGCGGACTCTTCTTCGGTAACAAATATGGTCGAGGGTTTGCTTCTCCGCTGACGCATACATGGCAAATAGAGAGTGAGGTCCTTCTATGCCTATCTGAACTTGTAATTATAGAGAGGTTAGGAGAGAGAGAGAGAGAGAGAGAGAGAGAGAGAGAGAGAGAGAGAGAGAGAGAGAGAGAGACTCCTGTAATTCTTGCTTACTACTATCATAGACTGACGGTCAAATGTATTAGGGTGTCATATTTCCTCGTTACAATATATATATATATATATGTGTGTGTGTGTGTGTGTGTGTGAAAAGTTTACATATTTTATTAATTCTAACATAAAAAAAGCTAAATGATGAAAAGCGTATAAAATACTCTAATTGAGACTGACCCTCGCTAAAGACAATTCCCAGACAATTTTCAATATACTTTTTTTGTTCAGAATTTATCTTCTATTGATACAAGATTATGATATTGCTGCTCCATTCATACCAACAATAACTTATTTTGTGCGACTTTGTCTTCTTTGGTAAAATGAAAATTCAATTTAAGGATAAGATTGGAGAACGTGAGTGTATTTAAAAGAGATAAGACATCCTAGCTTCACACCATATCCAAAACATGTTTCACAGGTGCCCCGACCAATAGAAATCTATCTGAATTAAAGGTACAGAATACAATTGGGACTATAAGTAAGATTTATTCCCTGTTTAATTATTTCTTTGAAAATACAGTTTCAGTCTCGGTATTTTTGAATTACATCTACAGTTAATGTTTACTATCAAAAACTTGGTTAAGGTAGATCTGCAAATTTTAACATCCTCGAAACGAGAAAATATCTTTTTCATTTAAAATAAAAAGTTTAAATGCAGATTTCTTTTTCCCCACTGAAAAGCTTATATAATACAATAATCATAATTTCGTCTGTATGATTCATTGCTTGCTTGCTTGATTGATTGTTTGATAGGTTCATTGATTCATTTTCGATAGATTTATTGATTTATTGTTTGACTGATTCGTTGATTGATAGTTCGATCGATGCAATGATTGATTATTTGATTATTTGATTGCTTCATGAATTGATTTTTTGATTGATTGCTTGATTGATTCATTGATTCTTTTTTGATAGTTCTATTGCTTGTTTGACTGATTTAAACGGCATGTCAACTTGTCTGGGTTTATTTTTTGCATACTTTGTTCGTTGATATTTACATTTTTTATGGAGCGCTTTCTTTTGATTTTTTTTTTCATACAATCCTATTGAACACAAATAATTTTTCAACAGAACAAATTGACCCATTGATAGGAATCTAACTAGTCAGAGTGGACCTAGGAGTAAGGGCAATGGAGGGTACTTCACTTTTTCTAGATCTCCAGAACTGAGGCCTCGTTACACATTATTTTGAATAACCACTTTAATTTTTTTATGGTTCTAACAAATGATAAATATATATTTCTATAGAGGATACATTCAGCTCATTGTAGGGTTCGCCGAAAAGGCAAACGTCTGGACAATTTACAGACAATTTTCGATTCATTTTGATCAACAATCCTAATCTTTATTAAAGTCACCTCAATAGTTAATGTAAAAGCAGAAAAGAGTAACTCGAAAATTTCACTTTCTTGCAATGTAAACCACCAAATTTGAAACTCAAGATCTTATCGCAAACAAGATGGACCAAACTCTTTCCAAATAAACCAATATGATTTATTTTTACCCCCTACTTTTCGTCTCTATTTTTTAGTTCTTCTTTCAAGTCCTTTCCAATCTGTTGAAATACCACATATTTGATTTCATTCGTCACCATTTTAGCAAAACGTTTTAAAGAAAATATTTCCCGTTTCCATCTGTGGCTTTATTTTCCTTTTTATTCATTGTCTAATACATTGTTCATACTTTTGCTCCAACTTGGTGTATTATAAAGTGTTAGGAAAATAATTTCTCCGGTTTTGGAAGATAAATATAAAACGAAACATACATTCTATTGAAAATTCAACTTCACTTCAAAAG
Organism: Sepioteuthis lessoniana; assembly: GCA_963585895.1. Lineage (NCBI taxonomy): Eukaryota > Metazoa > Mollusca > Cephalopoda > Myopsida > Loliginidae > Sepioteuthis > Sepioteuthis lessoniana. The sequence continues at coordinate 62,445,374 of OY757929.1, read as the reverse complement.
AAAAATATCAACCATCTTGCTTAGCGATGGTCATCATTTTGTTTTGAGGATTATATCATCTAAATGCTTGCTGCCCTCATGTGGTACACATCCCAGAAGCTCATTTCTGAAGTTATACATCACTCGACAAGTCACTTTTGTATTTCGGCGATTTTATGATGAATATAATCTTTCAGTTCGTCATTTGTTTGCAGCCGACGTTTAAAGGTTTGGGACTAATAGATATTCCCTGAGAAATTATTCAAATAAGGGACCAGACCGGTGAAAGAACCGGTTTCAGTAGACGTATTTATTCTAAACTTACATTGTGAACTAATAAGTGGCAAGGATTTAAATTTCTTCTAAACACAATCGGTAAACTTTGGAACCAAATTTCTAACTGTTGGACGACCAACTACCTGCTATCTCTAAAACCAGCCAAATAAAACGAACAAGACATACAGGACACTGATCATAAGTGACCTTTTCTTATGGAACCCTTCAGACATACGTGCCATGTGTTGACCGACCAACAAAAATTTACCTAGAACAGAACTGTACGGACACAGGCTGTAGTCTGGAAGACCTTTCGGGAGCAATGAGTAATAGGGAAGAATAGAGAGAGAGAATCAGGGAAATCCGTGATAGCAATACGAATTGATGATGATGAGGATAGTATATATATATATATATATATTGTTGTGAATATGGATTGTCTCCTCTTTGAAGATCCAAGTTATAAAAGCTGTACTTATCCGCTTGTCAAGTAGACGAATAGTAAGATTCTTAATTGAATAAAAGATGACTAGACAGAATCTCTTGTCCTCTTTTCATTACATACTTATAGTTATAGAGGGTACTTATGCATCTATGTTACCGCGATAAAGCCGAACTTTCACGAGCGTTTCCAGGTCGATAACGGAAAGAATCGGAATATGCTGACAAAACGTGTGAAGAACATCTCCAGGCATAGCTTTTTCTCATTTTTTAAAAATGGCTAGGATGCTCGCATGTCCGGCAACTTTTAATTTTGCCTATAAGTTTTTTGGTACTTATGCACTTATTATACCACGCTGAAATAATAACGTGATTATTTAGAAACCCATTCTTAACCTGGGGAAGGGAGGGTGTTTTGTAACTATTCCGTACTTTCACCAAACAATTTTATAAAAATAGATATCGAAACACCTGAATTTAACTTGAAAATACTATTTAAAAATAGCCCAATACAATAAGGGCATAAGCATCAGTTTTTTTTCTTGGCAGAACCGTATCACCTTTTCCACAGATTGTCGCTTAGCTGCGAAAAATTCAGGTTGTTTAGAATTGCTTGAATAATACTGTTCTTGTAACTTTGTCAACAAATTGATTGAATTATTATATCGTCTGCTTGCTTAAATATGATTGGCTAGGCATTTCGGCATAGCCAGATTCTTTCTGTTATCGGCCCAGAAACGCTCGTGAAAATTCGGCTTTATCGCGGTAACATAGATGCATAAGTACCAGTTATAGTTATAGATATAGTTACAGTTATGATAGCTTCAATAACGAGTAAACGGCTATTGATGGTTGTTATTTCGTCACTTTTGTGATTATCAGACCCAGACATGTTTATTTCATCGTTTACATGGATAAAAACACGTCCCGACTCCCTAATACTCTTACTATAAGTAAATATAAATATAAAAAATGACAATTTTACGAAGAGATACCCAACACATTGAAACTACTTTGTCTGATGATTGCTTAGGTAAGGAGATAACAGTTGCCAAGCGCCAATGACGACACAATTGTAACTTAAATGTGTATATACGTTCTTTTACCTATATTAAGAAATGTTTATTTATAGATACAGCAAACTACATTATTATATATATATATATATATATATATACTAAAGTAAATATGGATTAAAATCCGACTGTATGAAGGTAGCAGAAAAAATATAATCCAAATAGGTGAACTTATTATGATATGAAGTCGACGTTAACGTTTCGGTTTCAGTAACCATCATCAGGACTTGGATATCAAAATAGTTCACATAGCTATGGATGCTTGTTGAGATGACTGGAGCAAATGAGAAATGTGCAACGAAAAGATACACAAACATGCACGTAGCGTTCAAATTCAAAAGTCATAAGAACGTGTCTAACACGTGTATTTGAAAATGTTGGATTTCCCAAAGAAACGAGACAAAAGCACCCGTTTATTGAGAAATACGCAATGACAAGTTTTCATATATATAGATCGTTTGGAATCATCCTAGCTAAATGTCACGTAAGATTGTATTTGGTATTTGTTTTTCCGAAAGGATTGTCATCTCAGCAAGCATCCATCGTTATGTGAACTATTTTAATATCCAAGTCCTGATGATAGTTACTGAAACCGAAACGTTAACGTCGATTTCATATCATAATAGCTTCACCTATTTGGAGGATTATGTTTTTCTGCTACCCTCATATATATATATATATATATGAAAAACAACGTAATATGGGTGATTTATTTTGCAAAAAGATATACGCCATTTAATCTGTGACTGAAGCATTTATTTGTGGATTATATCATTAAAAAGATATATATATATATATATATATATATATATATATATATATATACTATTGAATTATTTATTCATATACAAATATATTTATCACCTATTAGTACTAGTTATTCAGTCGCCTTCGGCTGCAGAATACACCGACTGTACCTCTGCAGAGGAGTAAGACCCTCCCACCAACGAGTGTCCTGGATATAAAGCTAAACAATCTGTTGGGGAGATTCCAGTTATACTGAACTTTTGGGGAATGCGGAGTACCCCTTCAATGCCATTGCTCCTCGGTCCACTCTGGCCCAGAGTGTTAACATCGGATAGAACTCTATCAATGGGTTAAATAGAATCAATCTGCGTTCTTATTCTGAACTAAATTACTTGAAATAGAACTGTTTTAATGTTTAAAATGCTTCCTAATGTTAAACTGAATAATCTGAAATAGAAGAGTTTTTGACAATTAAACTGTGTATTTATGCTAGACGGAATTGGTTGAAATAGAACTGTTTATTGTAGAAAATGGATTTGGCATTAAATAACTTACAAAGGTTGAAATGCCATAAAACCCAAACAAACATATTAGCACCAGGAAAAGACTTAAAGTTGTTATTTTCAATGTTATAAGATCCACACTGATAAAACCATATATAACTAACATAAACCAAGATAATTGAGTATGACGTGGCATAGGTTACTATTATAAAGGTAACAAATAATTTGTCGTACTGGTGCTGACTGAAGATGTCAGTTGTCTGTACTGCTGTGCAAGTGGAACTTACGAAGCTTGTATTATATAAACCTATGTGATTGATAGCGTTTTTTATGAGAGATCAAAGGCAATCAACTTAAAAGCCCAAACGGTAGGCTTTGGCGGCTGAGAGCTGTTGAGGCTATTAAGCGTGTGAATATTCATCGAATGGTAAACAGAAGTAGAGACACTTATATCAGAAAAAAGATTGATGTCAAATGATTGATTGAGAGGGAGACAAACTAGCAGTATGAAGATATGTCTACAGAATAACAAAAAAAAAACCCTTACAACAATGAAAAATAAAATAATAAGCGAGTCTCAAGAAATCTTAGAATCTCAACAGGTCACAATAGTTTCAGTAAGGAAAATTGGCATGATAAATGTTTCTTCATGAAGAGAGAAGGCAAAGATTATTATTTTTATTATTTTCACTTTATGAGAGGTTTTCATACCGGTTTTAAGTGGTGTTTTTCCACTGAAGTCTGAGTAACAGCAAGTCTCCTCAGGTCACTAATACTCCTCCGAATATTCTAGCCGTTCCCAACGCTACAATCTGGATAATTTCGATTCTTCATTTCTAATTCCTCCAGATTTTTTTCCAAACATTTGCAGTCCGTTAAAGGTGCACCAACTACAATTTGTATCACTGTACCATAGCCATGACATGGCTATTTGGGAAATGTACATCGATTGTCCATAACTCATTTAGATAACATGTATACATAAAGAACATAGGAATCTCGAAATTCGAAAACACGTAACGACTTCTTTGTTCAGGTACGAAACCTTTTTATTAATTTTGAGTTAAAGGTTTCGACATAAGGAGAGAGACACTATCTTTTTTATGCTGGCTTCTTCATCTGGCCCCTATCTCGTGCGGCACCCATGGCGCGCAAATTTGCCTCGCGTCAGCGTGCCCCAAAAGTCGAACCTCCTCGTTCGGCGTCTAGTTTCAACCCCCTTAACTTTCTTCAAATTCCCCAAATCCTCCGCGCGCTTCCGGTGCGTGACGTCATTCGCACTCCGTCACCCATTTCTCTTCTCGGGCTATTGTGACTTCTCTGAATGACACCTCCGCTCTGCGTACGCCCGCATTAACACCTGCATCAATGTTGCACCTAACTAACCCATGTGCTGAGCCGAAAGGTTCTCAGCCTAACTAAACCCGAAATCCCTCGGCTATTATATTACATCACCATCACCCTCATATTCCGCAGTTTTTTAGTTCTATGGCATAGTCTAATTTTTTTTATTTTTATGAGCCGCCAGAATGTCAAAATCCAATCTTAAGTAAGTTATTTTTTTCTTTTTAATGAAATTAACGTCTGATTTTCTTGCTGGGATTTGCTGATCTGTTTGGATCTCAAAATCCCAGATAATTTTATGTCTCATTCATTAGGAAGGATTCTGGTTTGTAAATATATCATTTGGTTGTATGGTGTAATTTTCATCTTTTTCCCTGTGAATCCCCTTCTCCACCGAGTCCTCGTGCCAAGTCTTGTACTCCTTTTGTGTTAGTTTACTGCATTCGCTTTCTATGTTATTTACTGTCTCGTCTTTGACTCCACATAACTTACACTAGCTATTCTCTTGCGTATCATCAATTGTTTTCTTATACATAATTGATATTTATTGCATCATTCTATACTTATAGTTGGTCCTTAAAGCATTATTTTGTGCATAATCTTTTCTTAACAAAATATTATTACTATTACGAGCTTTTCACACCAACTTTAACAAGAGGTTTTTCACTCAACAATAAGCGGCAGTTCTCCTTAGATTTCTAGGATTCTTCTTAGTATTCTCGGTGATTTTAGCAATCTAGTTGCTTGGATGGTCTCGATAAACCCCAGTCTCTTTTCTAGGCCTTTGAGAATTATTCTAATGACACAAACTACTATTGGTATAACCGATACATCTATGTTCCATAGTTTTTAAGCTATTGTGCAAAATCCACATATTTCTATCATTTATGTTCACTCAATGGTCCGTTAAAACCCCTAAATTCACAAGGTGAAAGTTCCATTTTTTGCTAAATAATTAACACTAGATTTAATTAACACTAGATCTAGTTTTGCTTATCCGTTTGTACCTCAAAGTCCTTGAGAATTTTATGCTTCTAATTTTCTTGGATAGATTCTAGTTTAAGCATATGGAAATTTTAGTTCATTGAACAATTCCCTATGACTCATATTTTCCATCCAATCATGCCTACTCTTATATTCCTTTTGTGCTATTGACCGGAAATTGTTTATTATGTAATCAACCATTTCATTTCTATCGCATAATATTATTATTTTTTAAAATGTTACTCTTTGTTTTTCAAACCTGTGAAAACTGTTATTTTTCACTGAAATCTGACTGATACTGAGTCTCTACAGTTCTTCAGAACAGTGCAGATATTCTAACTAATCTTTGCAGAGACGCATTCGGCATGGTCTCAATTTTCTTTAGTTTTCCAGTTCTTTCAGTATCTTTTCCATGTTCTTAGGGAATATTTCGAGTGCTCCAACTATGATTATTGTCACCTCATTCTATCTTCTTTTTCGCCATCTTGTAAGGTCTAGGTATGTTTTCTAGGTGTTCTCTATCGTTTAATTTACCCCTCTGCCATGCTATAACACCATCATATACAAATGAGATCCTGATCTTTTAGTAAGGTTTTATGTGATCCGTTTGTATCTAAAATATTTTATTAGTAGTAATACTAACTACAATTACTACTGGTTATTTTTTTTTATCAAGTTCTATTTTATATTAATTTTACTTTGTATAATACCACTTCGCAGGTTGTTCCAGATAATAACTTACATATCAGAAGAGGTCTTTAACGTAAGATTTGTCAACGAAACATAATAATAAATGTTTAATAATAAAGCAACATTATTCACTCAGTACTATACTGTCTTATTACACAGTGCATTCGTTGGTATGATCTTATGATAATGGTCTTTTTTGATTCGTCTGTTTGTTATCGTCTTCTGACATCTGTTGTACACCAATGTTCACTAAAGGAAAAAACAGCTGCTATAAAATTGAGCATAGAAGTTTGCAGAAAAAGAGAGCACAACGCCAGACTGCCTCGGAGGCTTCTGTTTCTGGTTGTGCTATTCTACGGCGGTAAGTTACCCTACTACGTCTGTAGGAGTTTTGAATTCAGAGTTTTCCTGCTTTTCTCGATACAGGTTGACCTTATCATGGGTAGGGTGTCAGCCTACCCAATTATTTACCTGCAACTGGGAGGAGAAGAAGTTATGGATTTATGTCTTTCTTAAAAACATAAGATCGCAGTAAAACACAAACAGCTCGGCGGATCCATTTTTTTTACGACGATAGCCATTATGCCTGGTAATTCTTATCATCTCATCACTTCCAAACAAATATGGTATCAGCAACCAATTCTTTTGTGCTTATCCTGAATCATGAAATCCTGTTTTTAGCCTTTTGATTTTTCAAATGTTTTTTTACGTTTTCAGTTTTAAGCAAATAGTTCGAGTCACAATGCTAAACTGGACATTACAATGCTTCGAGTCGGCCAAACCATTTTTTATAATTGTTAAGCCCTATGAAGTAGACTGTAGTAATAAAATAATTTAAAAGTATTTTTGCATGGCTTTATTTATTTTCTCATATATTTTACAATCACAGGAATAACAACGCATAAAAAACATTGTCTTTATTCTCGTCGTACACAAAATATCCACCTGAAGGCATTTAACTTATTGTCTTTAACGGTGTCTATCAAGATATAAAGCCTTTCTAAACCATCATCTGAGGATACTAACTGGAAATCCTCCCAGTCTGCTTAGCTTTTAATTAATCATCTCAATACATTCAATTTTAATAGAAAAACAATTGTTTTTATATTCTGTAAACGTTAAGCAGTGGATAGAAAGGGACAAACTATTTAGTTTCCAATAAAATTGGATGTAAAATTCCTTTTAACAAGGTTTTAAAAACAAATTCTTAATCTAAAGTAATGCAGAAACTAATAATTATCAAAACGAATATAATTAAATATTATATATTACCAAATTTTACAGCACTGGAATCCTGTAAGCAAAAGTATAAATATACAAGCAGTCAAAAAATAAGTATACCACATATGTATTCATTCAATTTTATTAATGCTTACAGAGTTTCAATGCTGAATAACTTATTAATAAATAATACATTCTAATATCTATCTTAACTGTATATTGTTCCCTGGTTCGGTTTTAAGGAAAAATTAAATTTTATTTGGAATAATTGTTTGACGTGTACTTATATGCGATGATATATATACAGAGCTTATATGACAGACGGGTACTTATATGCGATAATACATACATATATATATATATATATATATATATATATATATATATATATATATATTGTGTGTGTGTATGTGTGTGTCTGTGTCTGTGTCTGTGTGTGTGTGTGTGAGAGAGAGAGAGAGAGAGAGAGTGCGAGAGAGAGACAGAAAGAGAGAGATGTGGGAAACATTTTTCTGACGTATAAATATATCTATTTAGCACTTGTTTGATTGAAATGTATTTTAGTTTAAATAGTAATCATCGATTTTAAATTCAGATTAGGCAAGCAAGCAAGCGTTTCTTATTTTCAATATGTTCATAACCTTACTTCATTTTGCCTGATACTGTATGATGTTACGTTCATAAATATGATAAATAAGCAGGAATGTTAACAGTATTTCAACTTTAACCGAAGATTTGGTGTTGTGGACCTTCAGCATGAAAAATGGCAGAACCCATCGTAATAAACAAACCTTTTGCCCACATTAACTCATCAACCCATTATTCTTCCCAGAATGCACCGCTGTTGCTATGGAGGCGTCGAACAGATAATGTCTTTACCTACTGCTATGGTTTTTACATACATCAAAATCTCTGGTGGTGATGTGTTTTGTTGAGTGTAAATAAAGATAAAGTTTATTTTCTTTTCTTTTTCTCCTCCTCATTATTTTTTCTTTTACCTTTTTTTCTTTTTGGGGATTTTCCTTTCTTTCTCATTTATTTTCCCTGATCATCCGACATTTTTGTTAGACCAGACCACACAGAATTAGCAAAGCTGTTTTAACTTATCCACTTCTTCGTTTTTAATCTCTCGGCTAATCTCAATCGCTTGTTCTTTCCTCGGCGCCTTTTTCTCTATTTGTTTTCGTCATGAGTGGGGTGTGGTTGGGAACATGGGTTGGATTCGGGGTAGAGTCTATTTTCTGATCATTGTTTTTACTTTCATTTATTTTTTTGTTTCTAATCCTGATTTCTTTTACTAGATTTTTCTTCATCATTTTTCTTTAATCATTTCTCATTTTTCTCCGAGTCTCTTTCATTCAACGCATTGGATTTATTTTACCTCCACTTCTAATATTTTTCCAAAGTTTATTTTGTGTTTATCCGAGGTTTATTTGAACTGATACCCTCGAAAAAGAGTGTCTGGGTATGACATAAAACTGCATCTGATGGCGAAGCTTCAGTTCTCGAGCTTATGGGGAATGTGAAATACCCGTTCATTGCCACTAGTCCCATGTCTACTCGGATCCGAAGCTCAGATTTCATGCACGCGTCAAATAAATCTGGTTAAAAATCACCTTTCTTTGATAAGAATACTTGATGCCATATAACTGTGTGATAATAATTGGTATTAAGAATAGTTACGAGGAGCTATAATTGTTTTATAAGGATTATCATTAAGTACGTGAAACTATATAACTTTGTACTAACAAATGATTATTATCAAATAGAAAAAAACTACTTGAAACGTTATAATCATTCCTATTAGACATAAATATTTGATATAACTGTGAGCAAAAATCATTATGAATATCTACATAAAAATGAAAATAGAAATATACAATGAACGTGCTTCCCCAACTTCTTGCCATGAAATAACGCTAGATGGATTAACAGAATTATATAATGGCAAGTATTTCTATCTAATACAAATAATTTACCCAAAATGACTTAGTTCTTCCATTCCTATGGCCTCTTTGCCGCCGTCAACCTTTATTGAGACTACATTTTACAACAAAACGCAAAGCAATTAACGAAAAATATGCAGATTTCCAACAAAACTAAAACAAACGCAATGTATTCAAAGATGAAGCCATGTCAGTACTAGTGTACAGTTTCACCAACGGGACTTTAACGTAATGCTTGGAGAAAAATCTAAATGGGAATTTTAAAAGGATACTGGGTACTTTTTTTAACAAATCCTGGAAGCAAAAAAAGCAAATGTGGCATAGCCATCTTTCTAATCCTCCACATAAAACGAACAAGACCTGTAATGTTGGCGATATAATGAAAAACCCATGTGACCTTCTCCTAAGGACACCTAAATATGGACACAACACTGTTGACCGACCAGCAAAAATTCACACACATCAGATCCAGATGAACACTGAGTGCCATCTGAATGACTTGTTAAGTGCTATTAGAAAGGAATCCATGCAATAAGCACAATTTAATAATGATGATGATTATGATGATGATGACTGCATAATATGAAAAGTTTAATATTGATTGGAATTGGCTCAAATAGTGTGTACAACTTTAAATGCTATTTGTGAGCTATTTCTCGAGATGACACGAATGATAAAATCACATTGAATTTCTGTTTATTCTAACTATATGAAGTGTTTCTCTTCTTCTATAATAACCGTACATAAAAACTAAAGGATACATTCAGTCAAATTATTGAGCAAAGCTTATTCTAGGTAGTGAAGTTTCTAAGTTTTAATATTTTGCAGCTGGCATCGACCACATTGTCACTGGCTACCTTAATCAGACTTGCAATCTATCTAATCAAGTGAACTTGTTTTGTTGGCACCAACTTTTTAACAGTCTGAGCAAAGTAGGGAAAAGTCTAAACCATACTTCCTGACATTCACAGTCAGACCCTCAGTTGAAGTCAACAACTTCCAGAAACTCTAAGGATCAGGTTGAGGCTTGTGATTATGACAGTAAATTACGTGGGCATTCAATAAGTTTCAAGACTTTTTTTTGTACAGGCATTTACGATCGTTGTAGATTCTTGAAAATTAAGTATGTTATTGCTATACATCATATGAGATGGCTGACCGATTATTATAATTTCAGGTTCAAAGGATCAGCTACAGTAGCAATTGGAATATACCCTACTAAAGCCTGATTGTCACAGATGGTGAATTTCAAAAATGCCATCTGGACGTGAGGACACTTTAGAAGAGTGATATGCAATAAAATTATGTTTTAAACTTGGAAAAAATGCCACAAAAACGTGTCTTCTTAGAAGCTTAGGGAACCAACGCCTATAACCGTTACGCCATGTGTCCAGCAATCATCAGAAGGTTGCAGGTTCAATCCTCACTACAGGCGAGTAATATACAGGAATACTTAACACTTGTACCCGGTTATGGCAAACGGAATCAGAACAGGCGACCCCCGTGGTTTCAATAAAGGACGTAGTTCGAAGTTCCGTGAAGGTTCCCGAGTTCGACAAACACCTGAAGAATGGCGGAGGACATATCGGCCGAAACGTTGTGGAAATAACAATAAAGATGAAGACAATAGTCCGAAAAACTTTAATGATAAAAATTACAATGTTGATGTTTTAAGAGAGTTCAGGAAGAGATTCCTTGGGAAGAGGCGAGCACTCTTAAAATCGAGTCAGTGGCATTTCCAGCAGGACAATACACCAGTCTACAATTCCATCCTTGTCACAGACTATTTGACCAAGATGGGCATCAAGACAGTTCCTCACCGACCCTATAGTCCAGACCTTACTCCCTGTGATTTTTGCTTATTCCCTAAGTTTAGAGGCTATCGTTTTGAGACAATTGAGGAGATAAAAGAGGCTGTGACGAAGGTCATTGACACGCTCACACGAGAAGACTTCCATGGGGCCTTCCAGAAGGTGTTGGAACGATAGAACAAGTGCATTGCAGCCGGAGGAGGTTACATCGAAGGGGACTAGAGTTTCATGTGTGTACTATCAATAAAAGTGCCCATACCAAAAAAGTCTGGAAACTTATTTAATGATCCTCGTACATAAGTTTAAAATTCTATTCGATCACTTCCTACTCAATATTTTTAGTAATCTTTTGACATGTTATGCCGTAAATGCTGGTCTTCCGAACTGATTTTGTTTCATGCCTGTCGTAATCTTTTACTTGTTATATTCCTAGACTGCTAGATTAGAAATACTTTAAGCAACTTGAGTTCTGTACGCTTAGTGTAAGCAAAACTTCGTAAATAACGATTACCATCTGTAAACGTTTCGTGTAAATTTTCAGTTGGCAAAAAATAAATAAATAACCAGCTGTGACCTAAGTATTGATTTCTTACCTAATTCTTCAATTAGTGTCTTTGAAACAAGAAACAAATTTTCTTCGAGAAGGGTTAATTGTCTAATTATCAGATCACTGAAGTTTTCAATGAAGGAAAACAATAAAATAACTTGAAAAAGCAAATGAAATTAATGATAAAAACATTGACAACTTTAAAGTAAATCTCAATCAAATAAATTGAACATTGGTTGATGCTACTGCACATAGTTTCCGAATTGATAAAACAAAATCAAGTTAATTTTCTTTAAAAAAAAACTATATATTTTATTAAACTCGAGCATGGGTTCACAACTGACACAAGTACATTCAAAATAATTAGTCAAATACCTGTATTATTCTTCATTCTTGTTTTCATGACGTCTCGAGTGATCGGAACCTTCCTCAGATATCTGATTCCTGTGACGACAATTGCATTTTGAACAACAATTAATCATCATCATCATTGAGGTGTACCGACAGCATGGATTCCTTTGATTCACTCACAATCCATACCTACCGGCAATCATTCTCGTCAATAACTCTAAGCGGCATCTTGTGTCCAATAAGAGCTGATAAATGTAAGTGTTTGAAGGTCGGCTAACATTGTTGTGTCTAAGTATAGAAATCCAGAGGATACTGTCGCTTTTGAGTTCGTCCTTCCTTCTGTTTCAGTGCCGAGTGTCTTGCTCGTCTTACTTGATGGTTTGAGAGGCAGGTACGTAGCCAAACAACTGATATTTTGTTGGACTCTGCTTCCAGTTAACCCGAAGTAGGAAGAAAAGTACGAAGAAAAATAAGAACGGAAAAGAAAGACGCCGTCATTTACTATGTGTGATATAAAAAATTTAAGCACTTTTGTGCTCTTCAACCTTCCTACGAGACAATAATTACAAAATACACAAGAAACCTGCAAAGTAATACCGAAAAAATAAACATCAGTATGAGATAATAATTACAGTTTATTATAAAAGACAACCAACTAAATTATTTCATTTCTTCAAGAGAAATCAATTAGAATATGTGGATTAAAAAGTCCTATGATGCGTATTATGTTTTGTGTCTTCCTCGTTCTTCATGATTTTCTAAAATAAAATCATCAATAATACATTTCTGGAGGACAATTATTTGTAATGCTTAATTTTCGTAAAATAATTAGCAATACAAAGCACATTTAATAGTCCCGTTAGTTAAAGCTTCAAAAGTTGAAGTTCAACAGAGATCACAAGATTGATGAGATACTTCAATTCATTGATTTTAACGGCGTGTTAAGGGTTATTTTATATCTAATGGTTAGGAAATCGCCTTCATTATACGTTCATATTGATATCATTTGTATAGTTATTTTATAATAGTGCTTTTTTCTTTTGCTTTGAGTCCAATCGAATATAAATTATTTTCAAATATGTATATTCTACCTATAAATGGTATAGTAACTGATAGTACAATTTCAGATCAGCGTGGACCTGGGAGTAATAGGAATGAAAGTGTATTCCACACTACCCACATCTCTCCAGACTGAAACCTCACTGTCAGACGCAGTTTACTTTCTATCCTAAGTCTCCCCTCCCCTTTTTTGGAGGATCTGTTACTTCACTGCTGTGTATGTATGTACACGTATGTATATACGTATACATTAAAGTTATCGTACTTCACATTTAAAACGCTACGAACTGTAATTTATATCAATAACATATTCATTACAAATAAGTGAGACATTTTTATCCGTTAATTTGAATATTTTTTTATTTATTTATCTATATATCTGCATAAACATGACACTAAATTTTAAAACCGTTCCGCGAAAGTATTTGCAAGGAATACATATTTCATTTTAAATGGTATTTACTGCAGAACGATTCTACTCATCTCTTTTCCCACAACACGGTAACTATGAAAAAAAAAAAACGTCGCTGACTGAAAAAAAAAAAAAAAAGAACCGAGATGCGTCTCCAAATTATTTAACTACTATTTTGCCGTTAAAAGATGTTTTTTTTTTTTTTTTGTGAGAAATCGTTGAAATAAGTTGTCCAGTCAAATATGTTAGTAGACAAAGGAAACAAAATTTACTTAGATTAAAACGCTTTGTTGGCGTTAATGCTTTTCATTACAGCCTCGGGCTTGTTTAGTACATTCTAAAATGTAATATCAAAGTGTAACAGAAAGAACTGATTCAAGATTATTTTAAGAAAATAATAATTGATTATATAATTTAAACCTTTGCTACACTTACTTTATATATGTACACACACATAAAAAAAAGTAAAAAAAGCGTAAAGTTGGCGACGTTAGTCGAGGGTGTCCCAAATGCTCCCTTTTCGATAGCTACTATAGGTGTAGGGGAGGGCGCTACTCATTTCCCTGGATTGCTTCACTTTACCCTTGATCAGTGCCTTATAATGCTGAGTGTTAGGCAACGAGGCATCAAGTACCATTTTTAAAGTCTTTGGTATGACTCGACCTGGGATTGAACCCAGGTCTCCCGGGCCATTGGCGAACACTCAAACCATCATGACAATGTCCGGTTCATTGGTCTAGTGGGTAGAGTGTTCGCAAATGGTCCGGGAGACATGGGTTCAATCCCAGGTCGTGTCATACCAAAGACTTTAAAAATGGTGCCTAATACCTCCTTCCTTAAATCTCAGCAATATAAGGAACATATCGAGGGTAAAGTGGAGCAAATCAGAGAAAGGAGTAGCGCCCTCCCCTACACCTCAGAGTAGTAACTATTGAAAAGGGAGCTTTGTGGTCACCCTCGACTAACGTCGCCAACTCTACTTACCACACACACACATATATATATATATATATATATATATATATGTATATATATATATATATATATATATATATATATATATATATATATATATATATATATATATATATATATATATATATATATATATATATATATCAGTGACTGTTTTTAACCTGACTAATGGTAAAAAAGGAAATGTTTAATTTATTTCAGATTTGTCCAGTTATGTAAGTGAAATCAGTTTCGAATTGATTAAACAATCAGAAGTTGAGTTATAAGTACTTTTTGAACATGAAAACTTTTCTGGCTTTATTAAAACTACTCCCTTATCTTTTCAAATCAAATCAAACAGAAACAAGTACATTAATATTGCATTGTAAAGAAGATGACAAATCTGACGAAAGAGAACAGAAAGTATTAAATAGCATTAACTTTTTTGTTTACATATTATTTATTAATTTGCGGAAAAAAAGGCTTTATAAAATAAAGATTATTATTAAAATTCCTGTTACTCATATTTTATACTTTTTCTAAAAAAGATTGAACACAAACAGAGACGATTCTTTGGGAGGAAACTGGCAATTATTTTAAAAATCGTTTTAGTCTTATTTTCTCAAAAATAGGAAAATTATTTCTATTAGTTTCTATTTTCTTTAGAAACCACTTAATTTCTTTAATAAGAGCAAAAATCTTACTTCACAATGACTGTATTTTCATGATAATTGTATCAATTGTTAATAAAGTTCATTTTCGGAATTTTTTCAGCAACGAATTAAAGCTTTGCTTCAATTGTATCTTTACTAAGAGCCAATGGTAAAAAAAGAGATTAATAAAAAAATAAGAATATACATACAATTATATTTTCTGTTATTCCTTCCGGACGTGGACCGTTGCGTCATTTTCGAGTATACACACACACACACACACACACACATATATATATATATATATATATATATATATATATATATATATATATATATATATATATATATGGATATAGATGTATGTATGTATATATGCTGGAAGGCAAAGTTCATTCCCTATTCCATCCATGACACCGTTGATTGTGCAAGCCCCTTTCATATCTTCCAGCTGTTTTACATGATCTTTTCTTTATCTTGTGTTTTTCTTATACACTTGTTATTTATTGGGCATAATTCTATTAATTGTTTCGTAGTATCACTTATTCTTCATTTTAGATATGTAACCTTTCCAAATCCATCTTAATGGTTCAATAATTTCTATGATATCTCTTTCTATGATATCTTCTGATCCTTGTTGTTCACATTTTATCACTTTGAAGTATTTATCTATGTCTTCTACTTTCCTTTCATGTGATTTAATTGATTTTAATGCTATATTACAAGTACCAGTTAGTATAATTGTTGTTTTTTTTAATTTATAGTTTAAGTTTTTTGACAAGTTTCCTACGATGTGACACTATTTTTTACTCAGTGCTTTCCAATCTATTGATATAGATATTTTTCTTTTTTATAATCCTTACCTAACACACACACACACACACACACACACACACACACACACACACACACACACACACACACACACACACACACACACATTTATATATAGATAGTGTGAGAGATGTAATTCAACAAATTTTTGTTGAGGAAAGGGAAGTTTGTGTCAAAAAGATTTGAAATGGAAAATATATGATCATCTTGAAAGTCAGCATTAGATTCCATGTTGCTTGTCTATGCTTGAACCCAGATCATTAAATTTAAATTACACACCTTTTTTAGTTACCGGTCATTACAGAAGGTAGTTTTTAGAGAAATGTAGCAAACTTCCATTTAGTCCAGGATTTGACTAAAGGCAGAGAGACGGGAGTTAATAAAAGGGGCGTTGGCTGAGTAATGCACAAGTCAGGATTTGGGTACAGGAAAAGATCGCTGCATTCAACTCTGGGAATGATCCTCATTTGCCCGGTGAAATCAGAAGTGAGATGAGGAGGAGAAAGGTTCTATTTGCAGATCCCAAGTGATCTGACTTTAATTAAACACTAGTAAATGAATCAAATTAAATAACCCACTGGAGGATGATATACGATTGATAAATAAAATAACAAACAAAAAAAACTATATATATACCGTTGATAAATGAAATAACTAAAAAAATGAAATGAAAAATGAAATAGAAAATAACTTTAAAAATCCACTAGAGGTTGATATACCAAACATTAACACATGAAACGCAATTAAAAGATTGCAATGGGTCGTAGAAAATATCAAGTTATTATTGTAATTGAACAATTGAACAAATACTCAAACCATAACATATTTATCTATGGATTTGGTCTTTTAACAATTCCAGAGAGCACAATACTCTTAAGAATAGAAAAGAAAAAAAAAACAATTTTATTTCAATTTTAATCGTTAAAGCTATCAGACTCTACTTCCTGCCTCTATCTTTATGATGGAGATAGCGTGCAATGTATGTGAGAGTTTATTTTTTACTTCTTGATTTGAAAGTAAGAAAAATGAAAAAAAATCTTAATACTGGAAAAAAATTTCCGCTCTCAATACGGCGTTTTTTGAGGGTTTTTATTTTGTGTTTCAGTGGAGGGAAGTTAGATTTTTTGATACTTCATT